>JACGAQ010000170.1:0-273013 GCA_014119065.1 Orius insidiosus
AAATCATTGAAGACATTCTCGACAAAGCCCTTTCTCCTCCAAATGAGACGAGATGGAACAGTCTTCACGACTCTTTGAAACAAATAGTAGGAATAAAACGCAACATGGGGAGGCTCGTTGAGGCCCTTGGCACTGAACAACTGACCGAAAATGAGTTAAATTATTTAGAGAAGTACGTACATTGTTCCTCCCCTGTTGCCGAAGCCCTAAACCTGCTTCAAGCCGAAAAAACGGCGTATTATGGGATTTTATTGCCTACGCTGGTGGCATTGTTAAAAAATTAAGATCCATCGCAAATACAGATTTAAAGTTTGTAAGCCAATCTGCGACTCATATATTGCGAGCATTCAGCAACGGTTTTCAAAAATATTAAATTTCGAAACTTTCGAAGGAAAAAATGCTGCGATCGCTTCACTATCATACCCGAAGTTCAAAAACAAGTTTTTTCCATGTATACAAAAATATGAACAAGAAGAGTTACTCATTAATTTTAAACAACTAATTTACCAATATTTAAAAGAAGCTGGGGAGAACTCAGTTAGTACACCGATGGAGATCGACTCTCCTCTAGAGGACTTTTTGATTTCGGGACGAAAGCGACTCATTACCTCCTATGCCTGAAGATGATATTTTAATCCAAGCTCAAACGATAATGGACAATACTTAAGTGAAAGAGAGGCCGGATTAGACATACTGAAAAAGTATCCAAGTATAGAACAGATTTTCAAAGAAAAAACACACCACTTCCTTCTAGTGCACAAGTGGAGCGTTTATTTTCATATGCTACCATGACTAATGCACCTAAATCAAATCGTTTGAGTAACGAAAAATTTGAACAACGTGTGATACTGAAAGCAAATGCGTCATTGTAAGTACCCTGATTTTCCTTTTCTCACCAATAATGATTTGTGCTTTTTTTTTTAAGGACATTAGAAAGTCTAGATACAACTTCTTCGGATCAAGATGACTACTCCGACGACGAAACTGATGATGAAAGCGACGATTAAATTTTTAAGTTCAATTAACAAGTTTTATAATTACATTTTTTAAGCCGATAAATCAAATTTTATAATATTTTTCAGTATTCCTTTATACAATGTTGAAATTAGTCTTAATTTTTTATTAGGTACAATGTTTTTAGACGTAGGTACCTACCTATATCTATTAATAATACTTTTTTTAAAATTGAATACATAACTCTATATAAAATTCATTATCCTTTTCATTTATTTATAACATTCAATTTTTTATTAAAAATCTAGGAAAAACTACGGATATAAGTCTCATAGGTTTTTCTGAAAAAATTAAAAACTAATTATTTAAAACATATGAATAATCGGATATTCGCGGGTGGAAGTTGTAATAGGGTGATTATAATAATGATATAATTAAGAAAAATGTGGAAAAAAAAAAGTTAAATAACGCTTTTTTTCTTATGAGTTATCGGTTTTTTTTCAATAGCCCAATCGGATTTTGCCCTTTAGAAACTCCCAGAGGGCGCTGTGTTGGAGCGAGGTGGCTACATTACGCACTATCAATCGACGGGAAATCGCCATGCGGATCCGGGAAAGATACTCCCGGGCGGAATTTTAAACTCACGAATTTCTACGTTTTAAAAACCGTCAAAAATCGGCCTTTTTTCGCAAAAAAAAAAAAAATAAATAAATTGTAGGCATTTTTTAGAATAAACTAATGAATAATCGGTTATTCGTGATTAAAATGTTAATAGTGCGTTATACTTACGTAATAACTGGAAAAAAGCGTCTAAATAATGCTTTTTACTTATAAATAATGTTATGAATAATCGGTTATTTGTGAATAATCTTATGAATAATATTATTCATGAAAAAATTTATGAATGAATATATTCATATTCATATTCATATCATATTCATATTGAATAAAAAAATTGTGTGTTATTCATATTCATATTTATGAATATGAATACGCCCAACTCTGCTCTGAGGTATGTAAATAAAGGTTCTGTTGACTTTTGATTGAAATATTTTTTTTCTATACCAACATCTCAATTTTTATTTTAACGAATTGTTTATTTAAGATAATCATTATTTGTTCCTTTTGCTTTTCTTTAGCCTTTAAAAATATCTTTATGTAAACATTATTAAGTACTTTCCGACAAAAATATAGGGGAAATTTTTTTAAAATTTTTTTTTCATTATTGGAAAAGATGGCGTTTGTCCTGTGCATAATCTTCCATCTTCCCGCCCATTTTCATTCATGCCCCCCCAGTCAACCTTTCCCATTTCGCCTATAACCTTCCAACAAAAGATTCCCTACTCTGGTAGCTCTATTGTGCCATTGCCAATTTGGCCGCCGCTCATCAACCGGGATATTAATACCCGCCCAATAACACACCCTATTTCCCCAGGGTTCTTTTTTTTTTTTTTTCGTTTGAAATCGATTTTAAGGCTTTTAAGTGAATTTTCTCCGGCGATATCTCGAGTTTGAGGAGGCTTACCCATTTAACGCTTCGGGTTTAATACAAATCGGATCGTTTAGTAGTTAGACGATAGAGTTGATCCAATTAATCTGAGAATCGAATGTTAATTACACGTGTTTGCCACCGGATTTACATTAATTATTATCGATTAATCATTTGAAAAGGGGTTTCTAAAACCAGAAGATAAGCCCAAACTCATTTGATTTTAAAAACTGTGCGTTTCCTCGTTAATATAGCGCAAAACGGTATTTGCAGATTGAGTAAATCAATCAAAAATGTGGTAAACAGGGTTTCTTGGACTAAAAACTGAGAAAGACGCCGGAATATTTGGCAAGCTGTGTAGAAAACGCCAGAAAATGGTCTTAGTAAAATCAAGGACAGTGAAAACCGCCTAAAAATTGCATTTGAGCTTGAAATGGGTTGAAATTAGGTGTACAAAATGAAACTCAGCCACAGGGTAAATTTGAATTTTGTAGATTTTAGCCGAGTTTCATTTTGTACACCTAGTAGTTCATTTTTTCAATATTTTGAACATTTCAGGCGTTAAGTCCATCAAAAGTTGACCTTCTCCGTGTAAGAAGGTAATTGAAGTATAACCATTAAGAAGGTTCATTTTTAAACGCTTGTAAATCGTAAACCGTTACAGATATTGAAAAATGCACTAAAATAAATCAGTTGGAAATTCAATTTCTTTAATTTTTATTCTATTCATTTTTTCTCTAGGACGTACTGTTTTCAAGATAAATTTATTTTAAAAAAAATTATTTTCCGAAAATGGTGCATACTAGAAAAAATAATTAAGTACAAATTTATAGAAAATTAAATTTCCTACAATTTTATTTATTAGGTGTACAAAATGAAACTCAGCCACAGGGTAAATTTGAATTTTGTAGATTTTAGCCGAGTTTCATTCTGTACACCTAATAAATTGTATAATTGGAAAAGCGGCGCTATCTTGTAGAAAAAACGGGTCAGAAAGATGGGATTCTTTTAAAATTAATCAACAAAGAATAAATAAAACGAGGGGTTATTTTTTTCCCTCTCGCGTGTGAAGCTCTTTGATATCGAATTTTTGAAAATACGCGGAAACTGAAGACACAAGAAAGCTCGCGCATGCGCGGTTTTGTAAACTCGCATGTACCTTTATCTCAACAAAAACATAAAAATGGTCTGGAAACCTTTGTATGGCTGGGTTTTCCAAAACTTTAAGGATACTAAAAACTGGAATAGTAGTTTCCGTTTATATTTTCCACAAGTTAAAAACGTAATACTTTCGAAAGTTTATAAAACGCCATTGGTAAAACACCTATTTTATTTGTGTTTGGAAAACTGCGTGTTTCTTATTACACGGGAAAAGTAGGGAGGAAATTTTTTATACATAATGCTTTCCGAGAAGTGAAAGAATGATAATATAAAGAGGAAGTAATAATGTCTGTTGGAAACTTTCAAATGACACCCTTCCGTTCCCTTCTATCACCCTTGTCTCTCAAGAAACTATCTCCCGCAAGCGGTGAAACGTTAACTACTTGGAAAGCAGTGATCAAGTCACGAACTGTCTCCGAATTCCCTCACCGAGTAAATTGTTCGCTATTTTTTAAAACTATAATCGAATTAGTGTGGAGAAAAAAGCGTTTTGGGACTATAGGTCGGGTAAAGAGGGCGAAATGGAACGAGAATATGGCCCTACATTCATTTTCTCCAATCTACCAGTGGACAATAAAAACCCCAGTGACAACGAACCCTCTTGCAGATAAATAAAACGACCCTCCTCACCTCCCGCCTGTACACCGCCCAGGTAATTAACTGCATCAATCTATTTAATTGTCCGAACTGAAACTCCGGTTTAATCCAAAAGGTACAAGTCGTAGGGGTTAGGTTCCCGCTTCATTAACCTTACACATGTGCGGTTTTTTTCCTCGCATAAAGTCAATATTTTCGAAACCTTTTTTTAATAACAAGAACTGGGTTATCAGAAGACGGTCAGCGAATATATTAATTGCACGTAAAATTTGCATTCCTTGCCTTCTATTATTTAGAGTTATATCGATGCCACGCTTTTGCATAATGCCGCAAACGTTAAGATCCCCTATAAAGATAAACCTCTACGGATAAAGTTTAGCGGCGATTTGAAAGGATATTAGGGAGTGAGAAAGGGAAAAACTGATATAACGATAACCGGTTTCGGAATTGATTATTCATATCATCAGACAATCAAAACAGCAATAAAATCGAAAAGAATAAAAAGATATTTTTTTACCCTTTAATTCAAAAGGATTACTTATTCTGGGAAAAAAAATTATTTAAATATTTTAGCACATTTTTATTTTATTACCTCTTTCAGACTTTCAATAAAGGAATGATAGTGGCCATTAGCGGAACAGTAAGTATTGATAAGCTAATGCGATATTCTGAATAACTGCACCACCGAACATGCTATGACCACTCGTACATACATATTATAGTGATATAGAATCCTGAAAATATATTTTTTTTAGGTTAAAATTGAAAATAATATTTGGTTTATTTAAAAAAGATGTTTCCCGGAAAAAAAAAACTTGAAAAACGTTATAAAATTGGGAAGGGATTGTTGACAGAAAAAATAGATATAAAATATCAAAAATGGAGAAAAGCAGGAGTTTTGGGGCACGAAAACAAGGAAAATAGCCAGCGTGGCCGAGGGGATTATGGCAGCGGTCCTTTCTTAATTCCCTCGGTGGTAAAAACGTCGTGGGTTCGATTCCCACATTGGGTTCCCTCACCAGTGGCTCCATCTATTGGGAAACCGTGGCGGCTTTCTGGTTTGTCTCCGGCTTCCCTCTGTTTCCCACGAAACCACTAAGGATATATAGTTACACTAAAAATAAAATGCGCTTTTTTTTCCTCCCAAATGACGCAGTTGGAGTCATGAATTATCTACGAGATGATTTAAGCCCACTGAGCCGGATTTCTTGAGACGGACATGAAGTGATTTGTCCTTGCCACAAGGGCTTAACTCGTAAGGTTAATCACAAAATAATTTCGGGTCAAAAATTTTATTTTTATTAGGAGTACAAAATGAAACTCGCTGAGTTTAAATTGTAGGCAATTTAATTTTCTATAAATTTGTACTGAATTATTATTGCAATTAAAAGTTACAGAGGGAGAAAGAATGAAAAAAAAAAGGATATTCCACGACCGGTTTCGGCGTAATACGCCTCATCAGGTGGACTATTTCCTTATTTTTCATTCTCCTACACTTTTTTCTTGACTTTCATTAGACGGTATTATGGACCATTTTTTTCTAGGATGCACCATTTTCGGAAAATAATTTTTTTTAAAATAAATTTATCTTGAAAACAGTGCGTCCTAGAGAAAAAATGAATAGAATAAAAATTAAAGAGAATTGAATTTCCAACTGATTTTATTTAGTGCATTTTTTCAATATCTGTAACGGTTTACGATTTACAAGCCTTTAAACATTAACCTTCTTAATGGTTATATTTCAATAACCTTCTTACACGGAGAAGGTCAACTTTTGATGGACTTTAACGCCTAAAATGTTCAAAATTTTGAAAAAATGAACTACTAGGTGTACAAAATGAAACTCGGCTAAAATCTACAAAATTCAAATTTACCCTGTGGCTGAGTTTCATTTTGTACACCTAATAAAAGCCCCTTCTTCCTCTATTAGCCCTATATCTAAAACAATTTTTTTTCTCCAATAACAATAACGCATTATTTTGTATAAGACGTGAGAGTATAGATATTTTTGCTTTTTTTAGAATCAATGAAGCCGAGGTTTGCAGAGCCAATTCCCAATGTGACAGTAACCGTCGGAAGAGACGCTCTTCTTGCGTGCGTCGTTGAAAACCTCAAGGGATACAAGGTATTGAAATATACAACATAGCTGTCTACACAAATTCCCATTCTAGTCGAAAAAAGTGAATATCGTATATCCTCTTTTTATTTTTATAGGTCGCTTGGGTGAGAGTCGACACACAAACGATATTGTCGATCCATCATAATGTTATAACGCAAAATCCGAGGGTGACCCTGTCTTTCAACGACCACAGATCATGGTATTTGCACATTCGGAACGTCCAGGAGGCCGACCGCGGATGGTACATGTGTCAGGTCAACACTGATCCCATGAGAAGCCGCCAGGGCTACCTTCAAGTTGTCGGTAAGTTCAATTTTGTTTAAATAATTTTTTTTCTCTTTGGGCAAAGCTCGTCGCAGACTCGTTCATAACGCTCCCCTGTCACATCCATTCACGTCATGAAGGACAGTCCGAAAAAAAAATTTTTTTTTTCACTCTTCACCCCTTTTTTGTTATTCTCTTTAATAGAATCCAACATCTCCATGTTAAAAATTTTTAACTCACTTAATTACGGATATAAAATATTCTTCATTTTCACTAAACAATTGGATATAATAGATTAGACCGATAGAATAGTAAAAATTTTAAGAAAAAAAAATTACTTTTTAATTTACAAGGTTGAAAAGAAGTGAAGGTTTTAATTTACAGGTGGTTCAAATTGAAGAAGTGAGAGAGAAGGGAAAAAAGAATAGGTTAAACGGGGGCGGTCAATAGGCGCCGGGACTGCTGTATTCGGTTCAATTTTCTTCCCCAGGATGTCTAATTCAGAATATTAAATCGTCTGAAGTTCCCCTTTTTTTTTATTCTCTAAATCCTCTTCGACGGTAGAATTATTTAGGGAAAAAACCGCTCCGCCGATCTCATCGTTTTCCCGTATCCCCATCAACACCTCCGGACGGTTAACTCGTTTAAGCCCTCTCTTTCCATTTTTTTTATCCATTAACCAAACATTTTTGGATAAAAAAATCTGCTTTTTCGGGAAATTGAAGGAGAAAATTTTTTAATTGAATTAATTTTTTTAGTTCCTCCTAGTATCGTCGATAAAGAGACGAGTACGGATATGGTCGTACGTGAATCGGCGAATGTGACGCTGACGTGTAAAGCTCAAGGGTATCCAGAGCCTTACGTCATGTGGAGAAGAGAGGACGGCGAAGACATCAACTACAACGGAGAAAATGGTAAGTAATTTTTTTACTCTCATTTTAGTCTTTATTAATGGCGGTCATTCTCTTCCCCACGGACAAGAAACCCTCTTTTCTGAAGTTGGAAACAAATTTTTCATCGGATTTTTTTCTTTTTTAAAGAATTTTTTTGCCCTAAAAAGCCCTTTTTTGGTTCTCTTTTCTGTCGTATGAGAAACACCCTTTTTAACCATATTTTGGCAATTTTCCTTCCCAGAAACTCCAATTTTATTATTTTTATTTTATTTATTTTTCCTATTGTTTTCTTTTGAGAACTTCACTTAATTTTTTACGCGAAAAACGCTATTTAAAAAAAACCGCTTTTTTCTACCCAATTTTCGTGCGTTTCTTCATATTTTTATTTCCGGAAACCATCTTTTGTACGACTATTTTCGGCTTCTTAGGATCAATAATAAAATTAATTCATATTTGATGTAGTCTACAGGTTTACCAACCTATTATTATCCCTCGTCTTGTGTAAACAAGTTTAGTGTTTCTCAGTCCTTTAAAATATTGATCTTTTAATTATACGATTAGGATTTCAAGAGGTCACTCCCAAATAATTTGTAGTTTAAATTTTAACTTCCGGTGATACCCTCGACGTCGGGTTTTTGGGGATGGGTCTTCCAGACCCCGAGGGTCAAATCGAATATTGATATTTACCGATTTCAACTTTGTCTGTGGTGCTGGCCGTCCGGCCGTAGCGGTTTTTTCCGGAACACTTTACGGCCACAGTTTTCATCCCATTTTCACCAGATTTTCACCAAATTTTCTTTAGTCGGGGAACAAGAAACTAACGAGGGCGATTTTTGAATTTCGAAAAAATGGCGAAGATATGGCTGCGGCTGTTGGTCCGTTTTTCACCAAATTTTCATTAATTACTCCTTATATTTTTTGCGATTTTTTGGTGTAAAAGAATTATCATTTTTTTTACATTACCTAATTATTATCTAAGTAGGGAGAAATTTTATATTTCCACGCCTTACGAGAGTTACCTCTTTTGGGCAAAAATCCCATTATTTCTACCTTGACACTTAGAAAAATTTTCGAAAAAAAAAGAACTTAGAAATTTTTCAGAAAAAAAATCTTTTTAAAAAAAGAAAACCCGGAAAATTTTTCAAAAAAAAAACTCGGAAAATTTTCCGAAAAAGAAGAATTGAAAACTTTAAAAAAAAAAAACCTCGGAAAATTAAAAATAAAAGTTGTAAAATTTTTCGAAAGAAAAAAAGAAAAGAAAAACTTCCCTCTCCGTTATACTTCCCCTCTCTTATACTTCCCCCTCCGTTATACTTCACCTCCTTTATACTTCCCCTCCGTTATACATCCCCTCTTTAATACTTCCCCCTCCTAAATTTTTACATCTCTTTAAGAAGGTTTTCGTTGGAAGCTCTTCAAACTATTAAATTTTGATTGATTCGTAGAATTGTGGATAAATAATATTAATGTTGAGTAAAAGTTTTAAATTATGAATTATTTTTTGGGAGGTTTATAAACTATATAAAAGTATCTTTGGGTGATTGTCATTCGTCTTCTTCTCAAACGCCAAAAGTTTTCTCCTTCGGGTATCAAGTCTGTCAAGTGTCCCGGCAGGAAGTCCGAGCCTGTTGAATTTATGAGGCGTAAAAACATCCCGGGATGCGGGGGGAGGCTTTTCGGCAGAAAGTAATTGAGAGACGAGAAAGTGACGGAAGGGGTTCGAGCAATTATAAACTTGTCCCTTAAGGGGTTTCACTCTTCCCCGTCCTATCATTACAAAAGCTCTGATTAAAACTGATACCATTATTTTAAACGTTTGAAATACCCTGGAAATGTTTAGCGGGAGGACGTTTTGTTGCGTAGTCACTTTCACTTGATATCTCGAGACGTCTTCATTCCTCAAAACCCTTATAATTGGAAGACTTTCTCAGTATAATTTTTTTTGAAAATCGAAATTCAGACATTAGTTACAATGGAGGAAAAAGTAGTAGATTAGGATCATTTGATAACAAAATAAAAGCTTGACCAATTAGTCTAAAAGAGTACTTTCCCTTATTGTTTTGTTCCTCCGAAAAAAAGGGAAGATTGAGAAGACAAAAATAAAGGGGTGCCCTTTGGGAATTTCTTTCGGATTCAGAAAGTATCCCCACAAGAAGAGAGACCTTCCGACGCCAAGATATTTCACATAAAATATGTAAGGCTTCCCAGGACTCGGTCACCCCCTTTGGGACCCCAGGGCATTGATTACATCCCTGGTAGATTCATCATTCGAACCGGATTGACAGAATCGTAAAAAAAATGCCAAACTAGGCTCCGTTTTGAATATCAAAATGGTGAAATTACCACTTTATCATTTTTTTGATGCTAAAAAATAACGATCTGAGGGTCACATTTATGAGAGTGGTAGTTAAGAAAAGATGTGATTTTTTTTCTTCCTTTAAGAAAAAGCTGGACCATCTGGAAGGACAGTCGGCGTTGGTTTTCTCTATATAAATAGCACAATCTCCGGCCTCAGAACGATACCTTCTTCCTTCCCATTTATCACTGTCTTCAGACAATCGAACCCTCCTCCTATTTGGCGGAATGGGGAGGTGGAAGGCACCAGAGCTTCACCTTCTATCAAAGGCCAAATTGCCCACACCACACGTGACACTGTATCAAATAGCTTTTAAGTGTCCCGGGAGTCTGAAAATCTCTCATAGTCATTTCTCGTATAGTCTAACATTACAATGACGAAACCCCAAGGGAACAATGACCAACATTTTTTTTTAGGGGACAAAAGACGAGTTATTCTTTCATCACCTGAATCTGCTTGATAAAAACGAAAAAAGGGGAATATTATAGGAAATCCTTCTTTTCAATTTTCCTCCTCTAAAGGCACAATCGATAAACATTTAAGTCTTCAAAAAATTAATTTTTTTTTACAAAACCTTAAAAGATAAAACGTATTTTTTCTTAGTTTTTGCCGCATTCGAGGATTTCGATTGATCGGCTACGAAAAATGCTAATCGAGGAATATTCCCGCGTGGGTTGGCCATGCAGAACTTTTTTTTTACCTCTCCCTTTCTCTCTTTTTATTAGGTTTTTTTTAAGGCGGTTTTTGGAGAAAAGTCACGCCACGCACGGCCCAGCACCATCCGGAGAACTGACACATATCAGTATCCTCAATAATAACAGAATTTATAGATCTTATTATATATTTCTTTTTAACCATTTTCACCGATTTTCCGTTTTTGACTATGTAGGCTTTATGCAAGGCGCAAGGTTATACTAAAATGAACGACTGGGCGGTCTTTCCGGCTAGATCGACTAGATTTTAACTAGTGTTGGGCGTAATGGCAAGTTTCTTAATTACGATTTAGATTGTAATCGCAAGTTTCATAATTCCGATTACGATTACAATCGTATTCGTATTTTTTTCTGCGATTACGATTACAATCGTATTCGTATTTTTTTCTGCGATTACCATTATAATCGTATTTTTTTCTGCGATTAAAATCGTAATCGTATTTTTTTTCTGCGATTACAATCGTAATTGTATTTTTTTCTGCGATTACCATTATAATCGTATTTTTTTCTCGCATTTTTTTTTCAGCAATTACGGGCGTAATCGTATTTTCGTTAGCGTTTACGGCTCGTATATGACATTTTTACTAAGATTACCTGACCAAAGAAAAAAGCTTATAATGGTAATCGCAGAAAAAATACTATTACGATTTTAATCGCAGAAAAAAATACGATTATAATGGTAATCGCAGAAAAAACTTCAATTACGATTGTAATCGCAGAAAAAAATACAATTACGATTGTAATCGTTAAAAAAATGCGATGACAATCGTAATCGCAGAAAAAAATACTAATACGATTGTAATCGTAATCGGAATTACGATTACGATTATAATTGTAATCGTAATTAAGAACTTGCGATTACAATCGTATTATCGTAATCGTAATTAAGAAACTTGCGATTACAATCGTATTATCGTAATTGCGATTACGATTACGCCCAACACTGATTTTAACCTCTTCAAAGAGGTGTTATTGTTATACCCTTCATGTGGCTGGAAAAGGGCCTTCCAGACACCGTTGAGAAAAACTGATTAGTGATACCGATCGTGATTTTGTCTATAGTGCCGGCCGACCGTCCGGCCATCAGTTGACGGGTTTTTTAACCCTCAATTTTTTTTTATCACAAAATATTTCGGACAATTTTATTTGTAAGCACAGCAAATAAATAATAATTTTGGCTAGATTAAAAATAATTCAATTTTCTTGATTTTCAGTTTACCTTAGATTTCTCTGAGGTAGACAATTTATTATTATTTGTTCTACGGCCAAAACAAAGGTTTTTACCATTCTCGAACAAAAAATAATTAATTTTTATACCCTCGAACGATGGTATTCGAACAAAAAATAATTAATTTTTATACCCTCGAAAGATGGTATTCGAACAAAAAATAATTAATTGTTATACCCTCGAAAGATGGTATTCGAACAAAAAATAATTAATTGTTATACCCTCGAAAGATGGTATTCGAACAAAAAATAATTAATTGTTATACCCTCGAAAGATGGTATTCCAACAAAAAATAATTGAATGTTATACCCTCGAAAGATGGACAGACACAGTTGAGATCGGTAAAGATCAATATTCGATTTTACCCTCCGGGGTCTGCAAGACCCTTCCCCAAAAACCCGACGTCGAGGGTATCGCAATAACTTCTTTAAGGAAGTTAAAAATGGAATGTCCTAAGCGGTGTTAAATATAATAAAAATGTGCGTTTGTCATATTTTTAAGGGGGGGGGGGGAAATTGTTCTTCCTTATTTTATATTTATGGAATCTCTGCGGTTAGATGATTTTCCCTTGTTTATTATTGAGAAGCGTCAGAGATGGCGTAAAATTACGCCATGGGGGTTCACCGCCCCCCTCGTTTATAAATTGTTTAAAGCGGACAACGCGCGCTACCGAAACGTGGAGATTTATCAAAATCTTTTTGGAACCTTTCCAAACAGCAGACGAGAGTTTTCTACCCCTTTTCTGATTTTCGCAATCCAGTGAATTTTCAACTTGTTTACTTAGAAAGTGGGTGAAAGGCGGGAAACGGGTTTTAAATCATTTATGAGTCAAGTGCAACCCCAATTCTCAGAGTTTAACTCACTTTATGACCAACTCGAAAAGCAGGGAAATGATCTATTTTACCATACAAGTTTCTCAGTTTATAGGAAACTAATGTTAACTTCACAAAAGGTCCTTCTGGACTCCTTTTTCTTCCCCAAGTGTTGAAAAAAAGATCCCTATTTAGGAGAAATTCTCCCCTTGCTGATGAATTGTAGCTTTATTAAAAGCTGTAATTAAAACCTAATAATCCACGGCAATAAAAATGACCTAGTGGCTCATAAAAGCGATAATTACGGAGGCTAAATGGAAAGGTTGGGTCGGAAGGTCTGACGGTGAACGGTTATTAACGTTGTCTGTTAATTGCGTAAATACTTGGACTTGAGATGCTCAAGAATATAAGGATTGTTATAAACTGGATAGGGTTAAAGGAGGGTAAAAGGGAGAGTGGGGTAATGAAGGCCTCTAACTTTTTCAATATAACTCCTTAAAGAGGAACCACCATAAGTCCTCTTAATTACTCCACTCCTTGAGCACTTTTCTTCTCTTTATCCGAGGGGAGAGAGAAAAAAAAGAAGGCATAACTAACAAGTCATATAGTGGATGAAGGGGATTAGTCTTCACTCTAACGCCTCAAGTATTAAAAACAATTTTTTTAAGTTTAAAAATCGAGGTTTTTTAACGATGGAAATACTACGGTAAATAAAAACAGGGCTGTCATCAAGTTAGAACTATCTTTCATCTACTCCTAGAGCGTTTGCGTGTCTGGGACTCGTGCAAGCTCTAAACGGTATTAAATAAGACAAGCAAACGTCAAAAAAAATCTTATAACCGGCTTTGTGGCAGAATCGTTACGTCTAGAGTTCGATCCCCGGGTTGGGTTGGAAGTAAAATTTCTTCTACATAATTCGTGGATTTTTTAGGCTTTGGAAATGGCCTTGGAAAGATCGCTATGGCAGTATGGCGAGAGCCCCTGTTTGGGCACCCTCCCTCTACAGTGGCCGCTTATTTTACAAGGTACAAAAGGGGAATCTTATATTTTAACTTCTCGAATAGTCCGATAGAAGCCACCTTTTTTACTGAGGAAAACCCACAAAAGTAAATTAAAAGAAGGATTTTAGACCAAAAGGGCCAAAATATGTAGAAAAAACCAACAACCAAAAATTTAAATTAAAACCAAGCCGTTTTTTCCGGAACACTTTACGGCCACAGTTTTCATCCGATTTTCACCAATTACTCCTTATATTTTTTAAGAATTTTTGGTGTAAAAAAATTGCCACTTTTAATTATTAATTTTTTTTTAGTAGGGAGAAATTTCGTACTTCTACCCATTAAGAGAGGCACATCCCTAGGCCAAAGAGCCCATTATTTCTACATTGACACTTAGAAAAATTTTCGAAAAAAAGGACTTGGAAAATTACTTTCCCTCCCTTATACATCCCCTTCCGTTATACTTTCGTCCCCTTATACTTCCCCCTCCTTTATACTTCACCCTCTGTTATACTGCCTCTGACTTAAACTTCCCTCTCCCATATACTTCCCCTCACTTATACTTCCTCCTCTGTTATACTTCCCCTCCCATATACTTCCCACTCCGTTATACTTCCCCTCCCATATACTTCCCCCTACGTTTTACGTCCCCTCCGTTATACTTCCCCTTCCTATATAGATCGACTTAAAATTTGGTACAGATCTTTTATGATTTAACATAAATAATGGCTTAAAATTTCAAGTTGAACGGTCTACAGGAAGCCGAGATATAAGACTCTGAAAACCCTGCTTTTCGCCAGTACCGTCGACGTCTTCTTCTTTTTCCTCCTCATCCAGCTAAACAAGTCTACAGCCGCTTCTCTTCATTCTTATGTATTAATAATTGAAACCTCTCACCACCCTGTAAATAAATAAAAAAAAAAATACCACCCTGTAATCCGATAAGCCATTGAAATATTATCGGAAGGAACAGGGGATGTCAAAAAAAACATTTTCGGGGGACATCGGGTATTCTTGCAGTTTAGTGACAGGGAGGAGGGTATCTCGATACCTCACTTAGTGCTAAATTTTGACGGATCAATATTTCAGAAATTGTCAGAATTGAATGTGACTTTGAACCCAAAATTCACAGAGTCAATGCCACCATTCAAATCTCATCAAATGATTGATGAAACGTCAACAGACGATATTATCTTTCACCTACGAAGGTTTGACCTTATTGATTTCTGTAGTTATCGAAGGAATGTCTGGAGCCGGCTGGATTTTCTTCAAATTTAAGGTTTTTATTGTCCAAAAACCTAAGTAGAACGCAAGCGCAGAAGGATTTGGACGTCCAATTCAATCGTTTGTCGGTCAAATCGGAAGCCATATGACGTTCAATTACTTCTGCGCATGCTCCGGAAGTTCCAAACCCGTTTCAAACTGCGGTTGGAACAAAGCTATTATAAAAATGAACAAGTTTATTTTTTCGCGAAAAGAAGGGTGATAAAAATGATGAGGTGGGATGGTGAAAGGTAGAGATGAAAAGGAGAAGGTGTCAATAGACACACGTTGATTGGTTCATTACGGTTCAATAAACTGATCAAGGGTTGGTTGAAGGGGCCATCAACACGGCCGGGGGCAAAGCCCCCCTTCTCTTCCCCCTCCCCCGCTCTCTTCCTCACTACCGTCTCTGCACCTTCTTTGGCTTTATCAAACTCCAACACTCCGACAAATAACACCCGCCGGGAAAGCGCGTTTTAAATAGATTCCTCACTCCAGTTACCCCCCTTTGGTAATTTTCCTCTTAATTTAATTTTAAAAAATAATAAAAAATCAATTTTTTACTTCCTTTGAAAATTATAAAATAAGAAATTTTTTTCATCATGTTCTACTAAAAATAAAAAACACAGAGTATAAAATTATAGCGGCGAAAAAATGAATATTAGTTCGACATTAAGAACTTAGATCGCATCACTATCGACAACGGTGGCGCTTTCTATTAATCACTGCCTTCTAAATTTTTTTTTTCTTAATTTCAAACTGTGAAAATTACACGGACGATTTAAATAAATAAAAAATGTGAGTGAAAAAAGACGTGAAGAAAGAAGGTGAGAGGAACCTCTGGGATGAGGGATGCCCGTTTTATCTCGAGGGGTCCCATCCCTCGGCGGCATCCGTTCCCGCCCTTTCGTCCTTATGCTTCTACGGATACATTTGTAACATAAATCCTGGCTTTTTTTTGGAAACTAAAAAAAAAGTAGAGGGGGATTTATTGACAAATGGACTGGCTAGAGATACAAGGCATTCCCTGAGCCGAATCTTCCACAACGGTTATTGGCAGGCGGACATCAACTCCTGTCAATTACTTTTTTTTTAGACAATCTATCTTTAAAGATGACGCTTTTAAATTTTTTTTTCGTTATTCATCTATTTTGTGACAACCGTTTTTGTATAGAATCAATTTTTCATCTTTTTTTGAACCAAAAAAAAACTCAATAGGTAAAAGAAAATCATTATTTTATAAATAAAAAAGCTAGATGTGAAAGACGTCTTTTAATTTAAAAACCCTCAAAATACCTTTTCGTCTTTTTTTCATTTTCGCCATCTTTTAAAAGAAGTGTCAAAGCTAAAGGTTGTGATTCGAAAAGAAATGACGTCATTTCTAAGCGATTACGTCACATTGACGAGCATTCAATGCTTCGTATTATTCCCGAAAACGAGTTTATCTTCGGAGATGGAGAGTGAAGAAAAAAAATTAATTTCCTGATAATTAAAAAGAAGGAAAGAAATATTTTGAAAAGCCAGAGATCGTTCATCAGTAATAAACAATATTATCTATGATGATACTTCATGGCCCATGGTACACGACAATCAAGAGAAATTGAGGCGCTCCGGGTACGAAGGGCGAACTCAACATCGGACAAATTTTTTTTTTTCATTTTCAGATTCTAGACCTCTTGGTGAATACACCCATATAATTTTTATGTTGAGTTCGTCCTTTTTTCCCCTTTAAATACGTAAAATCGAAATGCGGCAAAGCTCTAACTGCGATATCCGAGCGGGTACGAAGGGCGAACCCTAGTCCACAACCCCCACTTTTTTCCCATTCCAGGGCATGACTATTCTGTTGAGTTCACCCGTAACATAAAACTTTAAAATGCGAATATATCGAAACTAGGTTTTGTTGAGTTCGCCCTTCGTACCCGGAGCGCCTCAATTGAGATTAAAATTGTTTTAAAAAGCAATTCTCCTCAAGAAGCACAGTAAGCGCTGATAAAGACGAAGACAAGAACGATTGTCGCTCTCTGACAACAGATTGGCAGGAAGGTAGCGAACTGAAAAGGGCTGCCACTCGAGGCTCACCATTTACTCCTTGAGACCGCTGGATTTCTCTGTCCTCTGGCTGGGGGTTCCTGCCATCTTGTTCCTCCCTTCTTTTCCACTGCTCATGGGTCTGCCCTCTTCTATGAGCAGTCTTGCATACGGAACCTGCAGCCCCTCATGTAAAAGGCGATCAAAGTGGTTTTGGTTCTCTGTGCCTGATCGTCGCCGTCTCCCTGGGCATCTCCAGGGAGGGGTCGTGAGGTTGGATTCTTCCTACCACGTTCATCGGTTTAGCTGGAAGCCGTGGTCTACAAAAGCAAAGATCGCCTTCCCTAGTGCTCTTTGGGAGCTGAACGGAGGTTTCTTGATGTCAGGTTGACGACTTGATCAGCTTCGACCAGTCCTTAGATGGGTCAAGCGGGGATGCACGCGTAGGGTATGCCTCCTCTTGTCTAACTACCTTCCTGCTCGCATGAGGTTCATCGGCTTAACTGGAAGCCGCGGCCTACAAAAGCCGGAGCAAGGGTCGCCTTCTCTAGCAGGGCTATTTTGATGTCCGGTTGACGAAGTGATCAGCTTCGACCAGTCCTTAGATGGGTCAAGCGGGGATGCACGCGTATTGTATGCCTCGTAGGGTATGCCTCCTCTTGCTTAACTATCTTCCTGCTCGCATGACGTTCATCGCCTTAACTGGAAGCCGCGGCCTACAAAATCCGGAGCAAGGGTCGCCTTCTCTAGCTCTTTGGGAGGTGGGCTATTTTGATGTCCGGTTGATGAAGTGATCAGCTTCGACCAGTCCTTAGATGGGTCAAGCGGGGATGCACGCGTAGGGTATGCCTCTTCTTGTTAAACTACCTTCCTGCTCGCATGAGGGAACAGGTGAGCGAGAAGACGTGGGGGCAGCACAAAATGATAAAGGAATCAGCTACTCTGGTGTTAACGGGTATCCCCTCGAAAACGATTAATTTTTTTCCAAGTTAAACTTTGTTTTTTTAAACGGGGTTGGTTATAGGTAGATGGAAAATTTGATGTATACGTCGAGTTTACCATCGGAGGTAATCACGAGGGAGCAAATAACATATGCATGTATAATCATCTCGTAAATTAAGCAAGGGCCATTAATTTAGGGCCGTTCCCTGTCACAAGCCTTTCTCTACACCACGTCAAACGGACCAACGAACTCCGTTTCACCAGATCGTTCAACACTCTCCCTTTTGACCCCCAGCGTTTTCGTTAATAACAATAATGGATATCGATTATAGTTCATTTTTTACAAAATGCGATGCAGTTCAAAGGATTAAATCAACTACTCTAATCAGCACCTTCCTCAGGGTTTCCATTCCTACCAACCTAACAGATTTTTTATTTTATTTATGTATAGTGTGCTTATCGGTGATCTCTTGGGGGAAATATGATTAATTGGATGGGATGACAGACAGAGAAGACAATGATTGGTTATGTCTCTATCTGTGTATTGCACAATGATAGATACGACCTATCAATCTTTCCACTAATTAAATCCGTTTCTCCCTTATGTGCAGTGTAAATGCAGGATAAAGAAAATTAGCCGCCATTTCAATTAATTTCCCAAGGCGGTCCTTCGAACGTTCATCCTGTAAAAAGAAATTGGCCCTCTTTAAAAGGTGAGGTTTTTCTCGAAGTACTTTAGTCTAATTTCGAGTATTCTTGGGCCACCGGGGACGAGTTTTTGGTACGTGATTCGACGCAATCACAACGTAAATAATGTTACGGTGCATTGTATTACCGTTGAGGGTCCCATATCCAATTAACTAAATACCATCAAAGCCTCCTTGAATAATAAAATACGTTTGAGGGTCTTTCTTTAGCCTGTTTAGCTCAAGCCCTAAGAGCTTTTCTCAAATATACAGCCGATCGGAAATCAGAAGTTCTTCTGCTCCACGATCTTCTAAAATAAATCAGGCGGGCCAACACAAAGGACAAGGAAAAGCCAAATATCACGCCCTTGAGAAACTGCTGAAACAAAAATCTTGCCCGGAGTGCTCCGGGGAGAAATATTTGGCTTTCGCCTGTTTTTTGGGTCAGGTTTTGGGGAAGGGTCTTCCAGACCCCGGAGGGTCAAATCGAAAATTAATCATTACCGATCTCAACTTTGTCTGTAGTTCCGGCCGGCCGTCCGTAGCATTTTTTTCCGGAACACTTTACGGCCACAGTTTTCAACCGAATTTCACCAAATTTTCACCAAATTTTCTATAGTCGGTGATCAAGAAACTAACGAGGGCGATTTTTGAATTTCGAAAAAATGGCGGAGATATGTCTGTTTGAAATTTTAAAAATTCGCTGTGGCCGAACCGATGCACAGTGCTTCCGAACAATGGACAAAAATGAAAAAACTAATAATTTTTTCTTGAATTATATTCGTCTTATTACACATCTTTATGCCTTTAAAAACTGTTTTTTACCATTTTTAGCACTATTTAATACCTTATGTAGCCCTGGTATACGATTATATAGGTTCATCGACAAAGTATATTTGTTTCTAATTTATTCGGATCCTCGAAATCTCACTATATGAATGTGATTGAAGCAAGTTTAGACTGTTGTTTATTGTTCATTTATCGATAATTCGATGGTCGAAGGGAAAAGCAACGTTTTTTCGATGACGAACTCTAATTGCATTTTTCTCAAATACATCCAAAAACACATCGGAGATCTTTTAGGGGTTGTTTCAGTAATGTTTATAGTTTACAAATCCTGTGGTGATAGGTGCATAAAGCTGCACGTTTTCCAGAAAAAAATTTTTTAATTTTTTTTTTTTTTTTTTGATTTTTATTTTGATTTTCTTGGACATTGGCTTGTATTTTAATATTCATCCTTACTTGCCAGAGGAGGATTTCGACGAACATAATTTTTAAATTTCTTGAACAGATGTTTATATGTTTAATAAAATATAATTGATTTCCTTATTGCATACTGCAGAGGTACCTACTTCAAATTTCCTTCATTGAAAATTTATATGTAATTACTAATTACCCTAAAAGTCCGTATTATGTATATAATTTATCTATAAAATCTTGTTTTAAACTGCATTCGGACATTTAAAACTAAAAACAATGAAAAAATTATTTTTGTCCACTGTGCCCTATCATTCGGAGCACTGTGCGATGGTCCGATTTTCACTAAATTTTCACCAATTGCTCCTCATATTTTTTACGAATTTTAGGTGTAAAAAAATTATCATTTTTTTTACATCAATTATCAATTTAGTAGGGAGAAGTTTCAAACTTTCACCACTTATGAGAGGGACCTCCTTTGGCCCATTATTTCTACCTTGATACTTAAAAAATTTTTCGAAAAAACTTAGAAAAAAATGCAAATTTAAAAAACAGATCTTAGAAATTTAAAAAAAAATTGCATTTTCGAAAAAAAAAAACTCAATTTTCTGTTATACTTCCCCTCCTTGATCCTTCCCCCTCCTTTGTACTTCGCCTCCCTTATACTTCCCCCTCCGTTATACTTTCCCCTCCTTTATACTTCCCCTCCGTTATAGTTCACTTCCCATATACTTCCCCGTTATACTTCCCCCTCCGTTATACTTTCCCCTCCTTATACTTCCCCCTCCGTTATAGTTCACTTCCCATATACTTCCCCCGTTATACTTCCCCCTCCGTTATACTTCCCCTTTCCCCTCCTTTATACTTCCCCTTTCCCCTCCTTTATACTTCCCCCTCCGTTATACTTCCCTCCTTTATACTCCCCCTTCCGTTATACTTCTCCCTCAGAAAAAAAAAAAAAAAACTTAGAAAAAATGCAAATTTAAAAAAACAGATCTTAGAAATTTAAAAAAAAATTGCATTTTTCGAAAAAAAAAAAAAAAAAAAAAAAAAAAAAAAAAACTCAATTTTTGTTATACTTCCCCTCCTTGATCCTTCCCCTTCCTTTGTACTTCACCTCCCTTATACTTCCCCCTCCGTTATACTTTCCCCTCCTTTATACTTCCCCCTCCGTTATAGTTCACTTCCCATATACTTCCCCCGTTATACTTCCCCTCCGTTATACTTCCCCCTCCGTTATACTTCCCCCTCCTTTATGCTTCCCCCCCCCCCCCCCGTATCTTATCCCTCCTATATCTTTTACTTCTCAAACTAGCACTTCCTTTTGCGTTGGCCCACCTGAGGGGTATAAATAAACAAAAAAATCGGACTAAGCACCTCAAAAAATCAAATAACATTGAAAGAAAAAAAAATTTTGAACTTTTGCTAATAGTCTTTTTGATTTTTCAATTTTCGATTTTTGATGATTTCTATAACGTATATGGAAAGAAAATATAACAAAGAAATACTTCCTCTAACAATAGAGGAATATTAAATCTCCCTTTCCTAAAAAGCATTATATTGATTTATTTTCTCTGTGCGCACTGCTCATTGAAAGCTTTTCGATAGGGTTTTTTTCCAGCCAAACGGATTTATTGTCTATATCTTAGGCCCCTGAGCGGCTTTTAAGATCTCCCACTCCCCAAACGCTCTTTATTTCAAAGATCTTTTTTTTTTACTCTATGAAACTTAATATAGTGCTTGACATATTGGAAATGATGAAAAAATGTAAAAAAAACTAAAAAGACTTTTTTTGTTAGTACAAAAGGATTTAATCATCGTATCGGAAAGTCCAGATTGATCAGAAGAAACAGTGAAGGGAAAAAGGGCCATTGTGGAAGAACGAGGGGGGGGAGGGACACTCTCCCCGATTGTGAGCTGATCCAAGGATTATCTTGACCCCTTCTTTTTCTCCACCCAAACCACGGTTCACGGGTTAGGTTTATGTCTTTCTTGTTTACTCTAGATACTAAGCATCCATCTACACAATATTAACCCCATTGTCCTTTTTTTTTCATCCCCCAACCCTTTCCATTACTTTGATAGAAACCGAAGGGAATAAAAACCCTAAAATCAAAATAAAAACGTTCTTTTAGTTCGTTTAATTCGATTTAATTATTACTCTGGCCTGAATATAAACGTAATTTTAAATCTAATGGTGCTATTTTTAGTCGCCGATCTACTAAAAATATTGAAAGTAGCAAATGAGGGAGAGAGAATGAGAAAAATGTATATTCCACGACCGGTTTCGGCCTAATATGACTCATCAGGAGGAACCGTTTCTTCATTTCATCTATTTTATTCTTCGGGGAGGTGAATGAAATTACAAGTTTGAAGAGCTTCCAACGAAAACTTCCTTAAAGAGAAGTAACAATATAGGAGGGGAAGTATAACGGAGGGGGAAGTATATGGGAGGGGAAGTATATAGGAGGGGAAGTATATGGGAGGGGAAGTATATAGGAGGGGAAGTATAACGGAGGGGGAAGTATATAGGAGGGGAAGTATAACGGAGGGGGAAGTATATAGGAGGGGAAGTATAACGGAGGGGGAAGTATAAGGGAACGAATGTAACGGCGTAACGGCCGGCCGGCACCACAGACAAGGTTGAGATCGGTAAAGATCAATATTCGAATTGACCCTCCGGGGTCTGGAAGACCCTTCCCCAAAAACCCGACGTCGAGGGTATCACAATAACTTCTTTAAGGAAGTTAAAAAATGGATCGTCTGGCGGAGGGATGCTTCTATCGCCCGGGGTGAACTTCTCACATTTCTCTTTTCCAACTATTAAAAAATCTACTTAAAAATTGAATAAAAAAAAATTCATTTAAAATTGTTAAAATAAGTAAGGAGTATTTCGTCGCGTTAGTTCTAACACCGGATAAGTCATTTTTTTTATCAATTTTGAGTTAGACATAGTTTCTGATGGTTTTTGTTGAGAATCGAATTCCGTTGGTAGTTTAACCCTATTACCAACAGAAAACGCGTAGTTCACGATTTAGCCAACAGGTGATGCATTGATTCCAATGAGAAATTAATCCGTATTTTGTCTCTCCTGAAAACCTTGGAAAATGACTTGTCCGAGATACATATATCTCCGCCAATTTTTGGTTTCGAAAAAAAGAGCTTTGGTCTTCTTCAACATAAGTACAAAAGGAATATGCTGAAAATCGCTGTGAGGCCCTAAAAATGCGACGGACGGACGGCACCACCGACAACCTCATGATTGCCAAAGATCACTAACCATTTTTCCTCTACGGGGCGTGGAAGACCGCCATACACCGTCCATGGAGGGTATCACAATAACTTCTCATAGAGGAAGTTAAAAAAATGAGGAAGTAGACCTGATGAGGCATGATATGGTCGAAACCGGTCATTTTCTTTCCCTCATTAATTTTTTTTTCATTTCCTATATCCATTTCTTGATAAATTTTCGTTTTAATGCGTATTTACAGTAGTCCACTTGTGTTTAAACAAATAGAAATGTAAAAGTCGAAAACGTGGTGGGGTCGTTTTTTTTTAATGGCCCCAATACTTGAATGTGACAGCTCGCTTTTGTTAGCACACACTCGACTTTTCGAAAACCGAAACAAATCGATTTTTTTTCTTTTAACACCACTTTAAAAAGAAAAAAAATTTATTTTTTTTATCGTATAATCAATGGCTTGTTTATTTAATAGGAGAAGGAACAGCTTTATAAAGCTGTTAGTAAAGATGGGACGAGAAGGAAGCTTTTAAAAACTTCATTTAGTTCGAACTTAGGGGAAAAGCTAACTTTTCTTAACTTTTAAACTGATCAACACTTTATTACTCTAAAAAATCAAATCATTTAGTTCACCCGAAAGGATCACACCTGTAAAACATGACATTTTTTTTTGGCCGAAAACACTTTTAATAATCAACTTTTGGTTTTTAACTTCATTAATTAACTTCCATAAAGTAGTTATTGTGATACCCTCCATTTCAGGTTTTTGGGGAAGGGTCCAGATGCCGGAAGGTAAATCGAATATTAAGCTTACCGATCTCAACTTCGTCTGTGGTGCCGGCCGGCCGTAGCATTTTTTCCGGAACACTTTAAGCCACAGTTTTCAACCGATTTTCACACAAATTTCTTTAGCCGGCCTAAGAAGAATGTAACGTGGGCGATTTTTGAATTTCGAAAATTTTTTGTTTGAAATTTAAAAAAATTCGCTGCGGCGGAACCGTTGGTCCGATTTTCACCAATTACTCCTCATATTTTTTACGAATTTTAGGTGTAAAAAAATTATCATTTTTTTTTACATCAATTAGTAGGGAGAAATTTCATACTTCCACCCGCTAAGAGGGACCTCCCTTGGGCAAAAATCCCATTATTTCTACCTTATACTTAGAAAAATTTTTCGAAAAAAAATCGATTTTAATCGTGAATTAGCAATTGGTTAGTACGATTTTTTGGGGCCTTTGGAAAACTTAGCTCCCCGGCTGGTCCCTCTTGATAATGCGGCAATTTCCACGAAAAATCGAAACTTTTTAATCGGGTTTTAAGACATTTTCCCGATTTTTGGGGGTCTTTTCGAGTGTTCAGGCGTTTAACATATTTTTTAAAGGATATGGACGGTTTTCCGTTCTTTTGGTGCAGAAACATCCGTTTTGTGGGGTGTTTAACACACTTTTTATGGAGTTTCGGGTCAATTTCCTCGATTATCTGAGACAACCCGTTTTATTGGGCGTTTAACACCTTTTTATAACGGTTTTGGGTAGTTTTCTTTGTTTTTTTGATCTAAAAACGTCGTTTTTCATCGGGCGCCACAATTAAAAAAAAAAACTTGAAAACTTTTTTGAAAAAACGATAAATAAAAAATTCCCCCGCCGTTATACTTCCCCTTTCCCCTCCTTTATACTTCCCCCTACTTAAAAAAATTTTCGAAAAAAAAACTTGGAAAATTTTTTGAAAAACAATGAATAAAAAATTCCCCCTCCGATATACGAGTACATCCCCTTTCCTCGTATACTTCTCCCTTACGTTATACTTCCCCCTCCGTTACACTCCCCCTTCCGTTATACTTCCCCCTCCGTTTTCCTCCGTTATACTTCCCTCCTATACTTCCCCCTACTATATAATTTTTTATTTCTCTTTAACGAAGTTTTTGTTGGAAACTTTAAACTAGTACTTTCCCCTCCGACTGGTCCAGAAACAGCTTTTCCACCCGGTTTTCGGGCATTTTATATCTAAAATGCCTTCTAAATTTTTTTTCTAGAGTAAAATTACTTTTTTTTTTCAGTCAATGTCGTCGACGGTGAAGTACTTCATATAACAAAAGTGAGTCGACTCCATATGGGAGCGTATCTATGCATAGCCAGCAACGGGGTCCCTCCTTCGATAAGCAAACGAGTCATGCTGAGAGTACAATGTAAGTATTTTTATCTTTTCAAATATTAAAAAACTTAATGGACATCGTTCTTTTTTATACGGGCGACTTCAATTTTTTAAATACAAATAGAAACTAAAAAAAAAATAAAAACCATCATTAGATTAAATAAATATTTTTAAACAGGAAATAAAATCGAAAGTTCAAAAATTTTCGAGTCATGCTGAGAGTACAATGTAAGTATTTTTATCTTTTCAAATATTAAAAAAACTTAATGGACATCGTTCTTTTTTATACGGGCGACTTCAATTTTTTAAATACAAATAGAAACTAAAAAAAAATAAAAACCATCATTAGATTAAATAAATATATTTTTAAACAGGAAATAAAATCGAAAGTTCAAAAATTTTATGACATTTTCGTTGACGTTTTTGTCATTTTCGAAAATGAAGGTTGAAACAACAATAATTATTACATTTAGCTCACCCTATCTAATCAATATCGAAGCCTTTATACGAAAATGGTTTTCGTATTATGCTGGACATTGTCAGTAGTCCAATACGCCGGTTTAACGTAGAACGTTGGATGAATATCCTACCCCCGGCTTCCGAACCCTCTCTACCCGCCTTCCCTACCCGCCTACCCTATCCCATTACCTCCGCGTCTAATTAGTTGTCTGTCGTCCACAGGTTCTAATCAGAATCGAACCACAAACGAGACCGTGTACGAATCGAGAATGTGAAAATTTCCCAGATTTTATACGAACCCCTTAATTTGAATATTGATCATTTTTTTGTCCTTAAAAAAATTTCACATTTTTTATTTTTAAAATTCAAATACCTACTTATCTATAAATTTATTTCAGAATTATGCCTTAGAAATGTTGAAATATCGATCATTACTTTAATACGGGCTTTAAAATATTTAAATTGTATTTTATTCGTTCCAAGAAATCTTTTTTATGTTTAAAAAACGTTTGAGATGTTTGTAGTTTTTCAAGCGTATCGCGAGCAATTAAATATGAAACTTTATTTTCTTGGAAGTATTAATTTATTTTTCTTTGAAAAGAGAATATTAAATAGACTTCAACGGGATTTCAAATAAGGGAAAAGCTTAGTGAAAGGTCGGAGTAGATCCTTTTGTGTGGGCGTATTTTTTCGATCTTCTGGTCAATAAAAAACTATTCACAGGCTTTTTAACCGTTTTTTTTTATTTTTGGTATTGAACATATTGTCATGTTTTCAATGTTTTCTGGCCCAGAAACTCAGATTTGTGGTCGCTTTCCTCGATTTTTTGGCCAAAAGAAAGGGTTATTAAAAATCAGTTTTGAGGAGTGTTTCTTGGCCGAAAAGACCCTTTTAACCATCAGGCATCTTAATCTTCTGGCCAATAAACACACTTTTCAAAAAATTGTCAGCTGTTTTCTTAAATATTTTGGTAAAGGACGTTCATATTTCGTCCGTTTTTCAGAAATTTTTTTTTAGTTTTTTTTGTTCTTGTTTATTGTCTTATGGTTATTACCTTTAGTTTGAAATTTTCTGTTCAATTTTCATTACGAGAGGCTCATCCGTAGGAAGAGCCCATTGTGTCTACCTTGACGTCCTTAAAAAGAAACCCGGAAAATCCCCCCCCCCCAAAAAAAAACTCGGAAAATAAAAAAAAAAAACTCGGAAATTTTAAAAATAAAAACTTATAAAATTTCTTGAAAAAACTTGGACAATTTTTTGAAAAAAAAAAAAGAAAAAAGAAAACTCGGAAAATTTTTCGAAATGAAAACTTCACCCTCCCTTATACTCTCCTTTTTATAATCCGTTATACTTTATCCGTTATACTTCCCCCTCCATTATACTTCCCCCTTATACTTCCCCTTCCTTATACTTCCCCTCCTTATACTTCCCCCTCCCTTATACTTCCCCCCTCCCTTTTACTCCCCCTTCCTTTATACTTCCCCTCCCTTATAATTTCCTCTCCTTATACTTCCCCCTTCGTTATATGTACTTCCCTCTCTGTTATACTTCCCCCTCCGTTATACTTCCCCCTCTTATATACTTCCGCCTCCTATAATTTAATTCTCTTTCGTTGGAAGCTCTTCAAACCAGTACTTTTTAAACGCTTTTTTATCACTTTTTCATCAACTTTTTCATCAAACTGTTGGGTGTTTTCCTGGCTCTTCAGGTCAAAAACACATATTTTAAGAAATATTAGTCTTTTTTTTTCAAAAGAAATTTTTCGGCAAGGAAAACCCCCAAAAACCCCCCAAAAAAAACTTATAAAATTTCTTGAAAAAACGTGGAAAATTTTTCAGAAAAACTTCACCCTTCCTTCCCTTCCTTATACTCCCCCCTCCTTTATACTTCCCCTACCTTATAATTTCCTCTCCTTTATACTTACCCCTCCTTTATACTTCCCCTCCCTTATAATTTCCTCTCCTTTATACTTCCCCTCCTTTATACTTCCCCTCCCTTATAATTCCCTCTCCTTTATACTTCCCTCTCCTTTATACTTCCCCTCCTTTATACTTCCCTTCCTTATAATTTCCTCTCCTTTATACTTCCCCTCCCTTATAATTTCCTCTCGTTGGGTGTATTCCTGGCTCTTCAGGTCAAAAAACACATATTTCAGAAACATTAGTATTTTTTTTTTCAAAAGAAATTTTTCGGCAAGGAAAACCCCCAAAAACACCCAAAAAAAACTTATAAAATTTCTTGAAAAACGTGGAAAATTTTTCAGAAAAACTTCACCCTTCCTTCCCTTCCTTATATTTCCCCCTCCTTTATACTTCCCCTCCTTATAATTTCCTCTCCTTTATACTTCCCCCTCCTTTATACTTCCCCTCCCTTATAATTTCCTCTCGTTGGGTTTTTTCCTGGCTCTTCAGGTCAAAAAACATATTTTCAGAAATAATAGTCTTTTTTTTTAAAGAAATTTTTCGGCAAAGAAAACCCTGTTTCACCAGGTTTCCGGATTTTCTCGTTTTTTTGGCCCAGAAGCCTTCATTTTTACAGAATTATGGCCAACAAAATCGTAATTTTTGTCATTTTTTGGCCAAAAAAATCTGGTTTTTCAGGCCATTAGTCTCAATTTCATCAAATTTTTGGTCTCTCAATTTTTTCTTCGACAGAAACCCTTTTGTAACGAGGATAAGCCAGGTTCCTGAATACCAAGATTATAGATAATTCATTTATTTATATATTTATCAATTTTAATGGGTATAATTGGTGAAAAAAAAAATCTCATTAGAATAAATAAAATTTGAAACAGTCGAGTAATCTCCGTTTTGTAAAGTGTTGGAAGGAAAGAGGTAAGGCCGTAATTAAGGAATCCGTTGGGTTAACTAAGGAGCACCCACTCTAGAATTCTTGGGAGAGATTAGCACAAATTGTTCAACATCAGACACTCCATTAGAGTACTTTCAAAAGGACGTCCCTTTAATAAATTCCTTAACCCTCGTCTTTTCTCCTCTATAATAATAAAAAAAAGTTTTGAATCATAAATTGGATTGCTATGTTAAAATTTACATACGTTCGAATCGGAAGGACGTGTTAAGGCTTAAATTGAAATGTCAATTAGTTGAACGTCATGGGGTGTTGACGTGGAACGGGAGATGATAGTTGACTACGTTACAACTCTCAGAGGTCCAAACGACCCCCTTTCAACAATAAATCATTTCTCAACAGTACAAACATTTCGAGGAATAGAATTACCCTTCAGACCGCCTTATTACCCTTTTCGACAATAAACGAAAGGAAATCTCGACATTCTATAAATCAAATCTTTTTTACACCACTAACGTTTCTATTCACGTCAGAAAAATTATGCTCGATTTACCAATTAAGTTCAATAAAATATTTCGTAAATTTTTAAACATTACTCTTTCAATTTCAGTCGTGAATTAGCGTCTGGTTAGTAGGATTTTTTGGAGGCCTTTGGGAAACTTAGCCCCCCGGCAGGTCCCTCTTGATAATGCGGCGATTTCTACAAAAAAATCGCAACTTTTTAATCGGGTTTTAAGACATTTTTCTCGATTTTTGGGGTCTTTTCGAGTGTTGTTACCGGATAGGGACGGTTTTCCGTTCTTCTGGTGCTGAAACATCCGTTTTGTGGGATTTTTGTGCGTTTAACACTTTTCATGGAGTTTCGGGTCAATTTCCTCGATTATCTGAGAATAACCCGTTTTATCGGGTATTGGGCGTTTAACACCTTTTTTAGGTGTACAAAATGAAACTCAGCCACAGGGTAAATTGAATTTTGTAGATTTTAGCCGAGTTTCATTTTGTAAACCTAGTACATAGTTCATTTTTTAAAAATTTTAAACATTTTAGGCGTTAAAGTCCATCAAAAGTTTACCTTCTCCGTGTAAGAAGGTTATAGAAGTATAACCATTAAGAAGGTTAATTTTTAAAGGCTTGTAACTCGTCAACAGTTACAGATATTGAAAAAATGCACTAAATAAAATCTGTTGGAAATTTAATTCTCTTCAATTTTATTCTATTCATTTTTTCTCTAGGAAGCACTGTTTTCAAGATAAATTTATTTAAAAAAAAAATTATTTTCCGAAAATGGTGCATCCTAGAAAAAAATAATTAAGTACAAATTTATAGAGAATTTTCTACAATTTTTATTTATTAGGTGTACAAAAAGAAACGCAGCAGCAGGGTAAATTTGAATTTTGTAGATTTTAGCCGAGTTTCATTTTGTACACCTAATATAACGGTTTTGGGTCGTTTTCTTTGTTTTTTTGGTCTAAAAACATCCGTTTCATCGGGCGCCACAATTTTTAACCGGGATTTGTATAGTTTTCCTCGTTTTTGGTGTAAAAACACCCGTTTTATTGTGTGTTCGAGCGTTAAACCCCCTTTTAACGAGTTATGCGTCATTTTCTTCGATTTTCTGGTCTAGGATAACCCGTATTATCAATTCGGGCATTTAACAGCTTTTTTTACCGGGATTTGAGTAGTTTTCTTGATTTTTTTCTAAAAACTCAAAATAACCAGGCATTAATCGACGATTAGCTATGAAAATGAGATTTTGTCAAATTTAGTGGCAATAATATTGCAAATTAAAATATTTCCAATAAGCTGTTCTAGAAAAATAAATATTAGGTGTACAAAAGGAAACTCAGCCACAGGGTAAATTTGAATCAAAAGTTGACCTTCTCCGTGTAAGAAGGTTATTGAAGTATAACCATTAAGAAGGTTAATTTTTAAAGGCTTGTAAATCGTCAACAGTTACAGATATTGAAAAAATGCACTAAATAAAATCAGTTGGAAATTCAATTTTCTTAATTTTTATTCTATTCATTTTTTCTCTAGGGCACACTGTTTTCAAGATAAATTTATTTTTAAAAAAAATTATTTTCCGAAAATGGTGCATCCAAGAAAAGCTAAGCATTCAAAAATTTGTTTCTAAGACCAATGTTCAATGGAAAAAAAAATCTCTGGTTAGTCCTGTAATCATTGATTAGGGTTTTTGTCTTAATCGAGGTTGGTAAATAATTTACCTTGTACATAATTTACGTTAATCGGTGATTAGTGATGTTGGTCTAATTAGTTCTAAAAGATTGATTATTTTTCAGTTCCTCCGATGTTGTCGATTCCAAATCAGCTAGAGGGTGCTTACGTAGGCCAAGACGTCTCATTAGAGTGCCACACAGAAGCTTATCCGACATCGATTAATTATTGGACGACAGAAAAAGGAGATATGATCGTCTCAGGTATATTTTTAAAAATTTAAAATATTTAAAAATCCCTGTATTTAAAAAAAAAATTTTAATGGATTGTTTGCGTGGGAGAAGACTACAGCATAACAGTGGGTGGGACTTAATTAGTTGCTCGTAATTAATCTCGGTTCTGCTCCTACTTATCCGTCAAGTCCTCAATTAGTTCATGGGATGGCTCCATCTAATTGTAAGGGACCAGTCATGTTGGCATCCATTCATACGCCATATGCTCCTCGAAACGTAAACGAACCGCACTAATAGACCCCGCACCCCCGGCTACCGCAGCCGGACCTTTTTAACGGTGAAATCAGTCGTAAAGCCGGCGTATAAGGAGATACAAGGGATAATATCCTCGGCATATACCATCAGATTGATACTCAAACTATAATTTAATCCGAAACCACATTGTCATTCCAGACCCTGTATTACGTTCCTGTATGTACAATATTTCCTCATCAGCCAAAATTTATTTCCCGTTTTGACGGCGGAAAAATATTTTATTTCCTCATTTTTGGGTGATTTCCTCCTAAAAATTCTCGTTTCTAGATTGATGATGGTATCACTGTTTCGCGATGCCAGTTTATGTTGGCACCATTTTCTAACTTGGAATCTTTTGTTTTTTCATTTCATGTTGAAAGTGTTTTCAAGGTCAATTAAAACATCTATGTTTGGTATCACTGTATCAATTTTTTCGATTAAGGTTCTTGATGTTACTCCTTTTCAAAACTAGAATTTGGCGTTTTCATGGTCAAACTCGACAGGTTTGCATGGAATTCCTAGTTTTACGTTGGCATCACTGTTTTTCAAGGTCGCAATCGGCAGATTTTTACTTTTAACTTCTAGTTTTGCCTGCGAAATTTGGTGTATTAAGTTCAAAATGGACCTCATTACCTAAAATTTTTAGTTTCGGCAGCAAAATTTGGCGTTTTCAAGGTCAAACTCGACAGGTTTGCATGGAATTCCTAGTTTTACGTTGGCATCACTGTTTTTCAAGGTCGCAATCGGCAGTTTTTTGCTTTTAACTTCTTGTTTTGCCTGCGAAATTCTGTGTGTGAAGTTCAAAATGGGCCTCAATGCCTAAAATTTTTAGTTTCGGCATCAAAATTTGGCGTTTTCAAGGTCAAACTCGACAGGTTTGCATGGAATTTCTAGTTTTACGTTGACATCACTGTTTTTCAAAGTCGCAATCGGCAGTTTTTTGCTTTTAACATCTTGTTTTGCCTGCGAAATTTGGTGTATGAAGTTCAAAATGGGCCTCATTGCCTAAAATTTTTAGTTTCGGCAGCAAAATTTGGCGTTTTCAAGGTCAAACTTGAAAGGTTTGCATGGAATTCCTAGTTTTACGTTGGCATCACTGTTTTTCAAAGTCGCAATCGGCAGTTTTTTGCTTTTAACATCTTGTTTTGCCTGCGAAATTTGGTGTATGAAGTTCAAAATGGGCCTCATTGCCTAAAATTTTTAGTTTCGGCAGTAAAATTTGGATTTTTCAAGGTCAAACTCGACAGGTTTGCATGGAATTCCTAGTTTTACGTTGGCATCACTGTTTTTCAAGGTCGCAATCGGCAGTTTTTTGCTTTTAACATCTTGTTTTGCCTGCGAAATTTGGTGTATTAAGTTCAAAATGGGCCTCATTGCCTAAAATTTTTAGTTTCGGCAGCAAAATTTGGCGTTTTCAAGGTCAAACTCGACAGGTTTGCATGGAATTCCTAGTTTTACGTTGGCATCGCTGTTTTTCAAGGTCGCAATAGGCAGTTTTTTTGCTTTTAACTTCTTGTTTTGCCTGGGAAATTTGGTGTATGAAGTTCAAAATGGGCCTCATTACCTAAAATTTTTAGTTTCGGCAGCAAAATTTGGCGTTTTTAAGGTCAAACTTGACAGGTTTGCATGGAATTCCTAGTTTTACGTTGGCATCATTGTTTTTTCAAGATCGCAATCGGCAGTTTTTTGCTTTTAACTTCATGTTTTGCCTGCGAATTTGGTGTATGAAGTTCAAAATAGGCCAAATTGCCTAAAATTTTTAGTTTCGGCAGCAAAATTTGACCTTTTTAAGGTCAAACTCGACAGGTTTGCATGGAATTCCTAGTTTTACGTTGGCATCACTGTTTTTCAAGGTCGCAATCTGCAGTTTTTTGCTTTTAACTTCTGGTTTTGCCTGCGAAATTTGGTGTATGAAGTTCAAAATGGGCCTCATTGCCTAAAATTTTTAGTTTCGGCAGTAAAATTTGGCGTTTTCAAGGTCAAACTTGCCAGGTTTGCATGGAATTCCTAGTTTTACGTTGGCATCACTGTTTTTGAAGGTCGCAATTGGCAGTTTTTTGCTTTTAACTTCTTGTTTTGCCTGCGAAATTTGGTGTATGAAGTTCAAAATGGGCCTCATGCCTAAACTTTTTAGTTTCGGCAGCAAAATTTGGCGTTTTCAAGGTCAAACTCGACAGGTTTGCATGGAATTCCTAGTTTTACGTTGGCATCACTGCTCTCAACTTCTTTTTTTGCCTGCTTTCTACCTGCTGAATGCTTCTCATTCATTCGATCTAGAGACTCCACTTTTGCCACTTTTTGGACTTATCCTTCTCCCTACGACAAGAGGAACCCACTGTCGATAGACTTAAGGGTTTCCCTTGTTTTTTACGACAAAAAGAAAACTCTTTTCTAGGGCGCTTTCCTCCTTCTTTCGGCTTACGTAGGGGATTCAGGTGTGATAAAATTATGAGTTTTTCTTCGTTTTTACGACTAAAAAAATTCCTTAATTTGCTGGATTTTGTGGCGCTTTTCTCACTTTTTCGGTTTAGAAACTTCTTTTCAATTTTTTTGGGCTCTGCCGAGTGTGGTTTCCTCCCTTTTTTGGCTTGAAAATCCCCTTTTTACCATATTTCTAACATTTCCCTCTTTCATTCAACCTTGGAATCTTTCGAACTTGGAATCTTGTTTTGTTTTTTCATTTCATGTTGAAAGTGTTTTTCAAGGTCAATTAAAACATCTATGTTTTGTTGGCATCACTGTATCAATTTTTTCGATTAAGGTTCTTGACGTTACTCCTTTTCAAAACTAGAATTTGGCGTTTTCAAGGTCAAACTCGGCAGGTTTGCATGGAATTCCTGGTTTTCCGTTGGCATCACTGTTTTTCAAGGTCATCACTGTTTTTCAAGGTCGCAATCGGCAGTTTTTTTTGCTTTTAACTTCTTCCGAGTAAACCCATTTTTGACGGATTTATCGGAGTTTTACTCATTTTTTTTTTTGGCAATATGGCGAGGGCCACCGTTTTGTTCCCCTTCCTCTTGTGGCAAGCCAGGTGATTGGGAGGGTTTTTTTTTATAAAATCGATTTTTTTAACGTGATTTTAATATATTTTTTATATGATATTTTTAAAATAAGGGTATTTTAAAATAATTAATAACTAATGAATAGCCTCCCTTTGTTTCTTGTTACCTAATTAAAATAATGAGACTCAAAAAAAATCTTTCCCTTCCAACTCAGTTTTTAGTGACACCTCTTTCTCTCCTTTGAGTCGCTATGGCGCAGAAAAAAAGCCCTTAATTTACAATTCAAATTTAAAACCCAGCAAAAAAACTGCTTTTAAAGTAGTAATTTTAAAGTGTGTAAAATTTATTGGTTTCTTTTTTTTCTTTTTAAAAAAAGGTAAATCTAGAAAAATATTATTTTGGATAAGAAAATGCATTCTATTTTCCATTTTTTTAATAATGTACGTGATTTTTTTTTAATCAAGATTGTTTTTTATGGCGTTATGATAAATTTTTTATTCGTATTTTAATGATAATTCTGATATGTTTATTTACCTTTAAGCTCTTAATGTTGCTGTTTATGGGACTTATGAAGGTGTTATTTTATTATTTTATCGATTTAAGTGCCCTCCTATTTTCCACTTCAACGTACCGTATAAATTTCATCATCGCCATTCTATCACTACATAATAAATTCTCACTCGTGTGGCCCTGTATTTTAACTTCCTTAAAGAAGTTATTGCGATACCCTCGACGTCGGGTTTTTGGGGAAGGGTCTTCCAGACCCCGGAGGGTCAAATCGAATATTGATCTTTACCGATCTCCACTTTGTCTGTGGTGCCGGCCGTCCGTAGCATTTTTTTCCGGAACACTTTACGGCCACAATTTTCATCCGATTTTCACCAAATTTTCACCAAAATTTCTTTAGCCGGTGAAGAAGAATGTAACGAGGGGGATTTTTGAATTTCAAAAAAATGGCGGAGATATGTCTGTTTGAAATTTTAAAAAACTCGCTGCGGCCGAACCGTTAATCCGATTTTTACCAAATTTTCACCAATTACTCCTTATATTTTTTAAGAATTTTTGGTGTAAAAAAATTGCGACTTTTTAATTATTAATTTTTTTAGTATTGAGAAATTTCGTACTTCTACCCTTTACGAGAGGCACATCCCTAGGCCAAAGAGCCCATTATTTCTACCTTGACACTTTGAAATTTTTTCGAAAAAATGAACTTAAAAATTTTTCAAAAAAAAAAAAAGAAAGAAAGAAAGAAAAAGAAAAAGAAAGAAAAACCCGGAAAATTTTTCGAAAAATTTTTATTTTTGACAAAAAAAACTTAGAAAATTTTTCGAAAAAAAGAACTTTGAAAATTTTTCGAAAAAAAAAAAAAAAAAAGGAAAACCCGGAAAATTTTTCGAAAAAAACTTTGAAAATTTTTGAAAAAAAATTTCTTTTTTTGGACAAAAAAACTTACAACATTTTTCAAAAAAAAGAACTTAGAAAATTTTTCGAAAAAAAAAAAAAAAAAAAAAACCGGAAAATTTTTCGACAAAACAAACTTGGAAAATTCTCCTTTATACTTTCCCTCCCTGCTACATCCTCTTCCTTTATACTTTCGTTCCCTTATACTTCCCCCTCCATTATACTTCCCCCTGTTATACTTCCCCCTCCGTTATACTTCCCCTCCCATATACTTCCTACTCCGTTATACTTCCCCCTCCGTTATACTTCCCCTCCCATATACTTCCTACTCCGTTATACTTCCCCCTCCGTTATACTTCCCCCTCCGTTATACTTCCCCTCCCATATACTTCCTACTCCGTTATACTTCCCCCTCCGTTATACTTCCCCTCCCATATACTTCATACTCCGTTATACTTCCCCCTCCGTTTACTTCCCCTCCCATACTTCCTACTCCGTTATACTTCCCCCTCCGTTATACTTCCCCTCCCATATACTTCCTACTCCGTTATACTTCCCCCTCCGTTATACTTCCCCTCCCATATACTTCCCTTTCCCATATACTTCCCACTACGTTTTACGTCCCCTCCGTTATAATTCCCCCTCCTATATAGATACTTCTCTTTAAGGAAGTTTTCGTTGGAAGCTCTTCAAACCAGTACTTTTTTACCCGACGCCTTTTTTTGAAAAAATGGCACGCAGAGCACTTTCGGAAGTTCCCATTCTCTCACGAAATTGCACCCCTTTTTAATAAGGACTACTTGTATACAATAGGTGTGTAGACCTGTCTGTTTCAGGTGAAAATACGAAGCCGTTTCTGTGGACAACGGTTACAACAAATACATGATGCTCAAATCAGGTCGGTGACTAGATCGGATTTTGGATCGTATCAATGCGTCGCGAAAAACTCCCTCGGAGAGACAGACGGATTGATCAAGCTAGACGGTAAAAATTCAAAAGTTTTCTTCTCTTTTTTTAATGTTTTCTTCACAGAAATCCCAGCTCCCTCGACGACAACCACGGTGGCGCCCAGTACGACTCAGCCTCAGCCAAAAAAAAGGTAAAAAATTTTTTATATTTTTCTTATTGAAGAAAAAACATTTTGCTGATATTTGAATTCAGACGTTCCGTCAGTTCGTACCGATGGTAATTGACAAGGAAAAGTGACACGTGTCTTGTCTTGAACTCCATGAATATTCAATTTTGGAGGTTAATCTATTCTACGGCATCAGGTGTAGTTGATCAAGTTACATCGGAATCATTCGAGCGGAAAAAAATGATAAAAAGGAATAACAATGAAAGATATAAAATAAGCTCATAAGTTTAAAAATATGAATGGAGCAGATCCGGATGGAACTTGATCAATAGAATGGAAAAACTGCGTTATACTTCCCCTCCGTTATACTTCCCCTCCCTTATACTTCCCCTCCCGTATACTTCCCCTCCCTTATACTTTACCCTCATATACTAACAATGAAAGATAAAATAAGCTCATAAGTTTAAAAATACGAATGGAGCAGATCCGGATGGAACTTGCTCAAAAGAAAGGAAAAAATGCGTTATACTTCCCCCCCCCGTTATACGTCCCCTCCCTTATACTTCCCCTACATTATACTTCCCCTCCCTTATACTTTACCCTCATAATATACTAACAATGAAAGAAATAAATAAGCTCATAAGTTTAAAAATAGGAATGGAGCAGATCCGGATGGAACTTGCTCTAAAGAAAGGAAAAAATGCGTTATACTTCCCCTCCGTTATACTCCCCTCCCTTATACTTCCCCTACATTATACTTCCCCTCCCTTATACTTCCCCTCCCGTATACTTCCCCTCCCTTATACTTTACCCTCATAATATACTAACAATGAAAGATATAAATAGGCTCATAGAGTCATAAGTTTAAAAAAAGGAATGGAGCAGATCCGGATGGAACTTGCTCAAAAGAAAGGAAAACATGCGTTACTTCCCCCTCCGTTATACTCCCCTCCCTTGTACTTCCCCCTCCGTTTTACTTCGCCCTCAGTTATACATCCCCTCCCTTATACTTCCCCTCCCGTATACTTCCCCTCCCTTATACTTTACCAACATATACTAACAATGAAAGATATAAAATAAGCTCATAAGTTTAAAGATAGGAATGGAGCAGATCCGGATAGAACTTGCCCAAAAGAAAGGAAAAAATGCGTTATACTTCCCCTCCCTTGTACTTCCCCTCCTCCTCCGTTATACTTCCCCTCCCTTATACTTCCCCTCCGTTATACTTTCCCTCCCTTATACTTCCCCTCCCTTATACTTCCTCTTCCTTATACTTCCCCTCCCTTATACTTCCCCTTCCTTATACTTCCCCTCCCTTATACTTCCCCTCCTGTATACTTCCCCTCCCTTATACTTTACCCACATATACTAACAATGAAAGATATAAAATAAGCTCATAAGTTTAAAGATAGGAATGGAGCAGATCCGGATGGAACTTGCTCAAAAAAAGGAAAAAATGCGTTATACTTCCCCTCCCTTGTACTTCCCCTCCTCCTCCGTTATACTTCCCCTCCGTTATACTTTCCCTCCCTTATACTTCCCCTCCCTTATACTTCCCCTCCCTTATACTTCCCCTCCCTTATACTTCCCCTCCCTTATACTTCCCCTCCCGTATACTTCCCCTCCCGTATACTTCTCCTCCCATATACTTTACCCTCATATACTAACAATGAAAGATATAAAATAGGCTCATAAGTTTAAAAATAGGAATGGAGTAGATCCGTATGGAACTTACTCAAAAGAAAGGAAAAAATGCGTTATACTTCCCCCCCTTGTCCTTCCCGAGCCCTCCGTTATACTTCCCCTCCCTTATACTTCCCCTCCGTTATACGAGGGGTGTCCAAAATTAAAGACCTTTTGTATTTTGCCGCCGTACGGGCGAAGTATTCTGCCAGATGAAAACACTAGCTTGTAGCGGGAAGTTCCCCCTTCACATCGCACTTAGTCTCATCTCTCTATCTTATCCAGCGTTGCTACGGCAGCCGTTCGCGATGGACGTCTCGGTGCCGAGTCCCGCCGGTTGTGAGGTTCGCTCCGTCATGCGTTTCCTAAACGCGGGGAAACTTCGCCCGGTCGAAATTCATAGACGTTTGACGGCTATTTATGGCAATGTTATGAATGAGCGCTGTTGTTACGCTAATGTTACGAATGTTATTAATAGCCGTCAAACGTCTATTAATTTCGACCGGGCGAAGTTTCTCCGCGTTTAGGAAACGCATGACGGAGCGAACCTCACAACCGGCGGGACTCGGCACCGAGACGTCCATCGCGAACGGCTGCCGTAGCAACGCTGGATAAGATAGAGAGATGAGACCAAGTGCGATGTGAAGGGGGAACTTCCCGCTACAAGCTAGTGTTTTCATCTGGCAGAATACTTCGCCCGTACGGCGGCAAAATACAAAAGGTCTTTAATTTTTGGACACCCCTCGTACTTTACCGTCCTATATTTTTTCTTCTCTTTATGGAAGTTTTCGTTGGAAGCTCTTCAAACAAGTACTTTTGTTCGGGAAACGCCCACTTTTTCCGGCTTTTCTATCATAATAAGTTTACTGTCGGCGCTACAGATTATTTTTGGATATCAAAGTCTTTGAAGATGTTAAAACCAAATGTTTAATTTTTTTACAGGCCGAAATAAGGCAAGAGCGCAATGGAAACCTCGACAGCCCGAGAATCAGGTTCTAGAAGATTACGGAGTCGAAGAATGGAGAGACACAGGTATAAAACTTTATATAAAAGTAATAAGAAGTACAAATGTTGTTGAAGAAAAATAAAGGGTGAGATTTTTCAATAAGTTTTGTCAAAAGTAGTTCTTCTCCCTTCTTTTTGTGAAGGAGGTAGAGGGAAAATTCCAATCTCACCTGTATTGATATTTGAGTGGAGTGTATGGACGAAGTGAGCCAGAGATTTGATTTCAGAGAGCCAAGACTACACTTTGCCTTCACTAGGTCCGCTGGAGGAGGAAGGGCGAGGAAGCGCCGTCAAGACGAACGTACCCACAGCCGTCGTTTTTTCGCTCGCAATCGCATTTTCGCTGAGGTGATACTAAAAAGAAAAAAAAAACCCTCTTCGGCCCACCCGGAATTTTTCTTTTTTAGGTTGGCTTTTGTATCTTAAAAATCCCGGAGTCTCGGGGGTTCTTCGAGTACTCTCGAAAACCGTGCCCCGAAAACACGAGAATCGCATTAAAGCACAAGACAAATTGAGGCCTCCTCCCTATCCCATTAAAACACGGCCTCTCCTTGTATATAATACTTGTAAATTGATTGTGATATATAATATAAAAAAAAAAATCCTTTTTTCACTATTATTTTATATTTTTATTTTTCCTTCTAAACGCTTCTTTAATAACGCTATTTTGTATGTGAAAATTCGTGAGGCTTCAAACTCAATTTAGTTTTTAAAAAAGGAATTTCCTTTAGACTTACGAGCGTAATTTAAGTTATTAATTAATAATATTTAAAAAAAATGTACATAAAATATAGCAATATCATTAGTGTAATTAAATTAAAAAGAAATAAATTTATAAATAAATAATTAAACAACTTGATGGTATGTAATAAATAGGCTTGGAATTAGTGTTAATGCTGTATAATGTGGAAAAAAAATAATGTGAATAAATATGAATTGCAGCGAAAAAAATTATATATTAAAATAATTTAAAAAAATTGTTTTCTACTTTTTTTAATCCTCTTCTGATTTCTGGGATTACAGGCAGTGGTGGCTGTTACTGGCAGGCCTCTCAAACGAAAATAAAATGGGGGAAAAATTGAGGCGCTCCGGATACGAAGGGCGAACTCGACAATTTTAAAGTTTCGGTTTTTACGTATTTAAAGGGGAAAAAATGGCGAACTCAACATAAAAATTATATGGGTGTATTCACCAAGAGGTCTAGAATCTGAAATGAAAAAAAAACTGACGTCGAGATATCACAATAACTTCTTTAAGGAAGGTAAAAAATTTGTCCGATGTCGAGTTCGCCCTTCGTATCCGGAGCGCCTCAATTATAATAGCCAAGAAAATTTTGAACTGTGAATTTACCAGAAAATAGAAAATCCTATAAAGGAAATTTATAGGTATTCCTTGAAATGCTAATCGAGAAGATAAAGACCAGGGGTCATTTTGATCCTAAAGGGCCATAAAGACCCGTAAACCGTCGAGGGTATAACATTAACTATATTATGAGAAAATTTAAACCCGATGTAAATGGCTCCCAGTGTTCCACCGACGCCACTGTGTGCCTTAGGAAAGAGGAAACCGATTGATCGATATAAAAAGTGGTTTTTTGGCTTAAATACCGAGAAAAACCCAAAAATTATAGTAAAAAATGTGTCCTTGGCCAAAATACCGATTAAAAACTCCAAAAAAACTTAAAATGACGTTTCCAGCCCAAAAAAACTCGGTCGAAAGAAGCTACCCTAGCAAAAGCCCAAATTCAAAAAGCTGCTTTTTTGTCCAAAAGACCGGGGTGAGCGCTGAAAAATTGGGTTATGAGGATGCTCTAATGATATATCAAGGAAAAGTCAAAAGTCTAACAAAAAGGGATTTTTTTTTTCGGCCAAAAAAAAAAAAGAAATCATCCAAAGATCATTTAAAAAACTTTTTTCTATCCCAAAAATCGAGGACATTGGCAGAAAATTCGTGAAATTCCTGCCTAAAAACTGAGGGAAATTACGGAGAATCCTCTAAAAAGGGGTTGCTCGATCTAATGACCGATAAATATGTTCTTTGAGGAGCAGAGAACGATGAAAACGCCAGACTTAAATTTTAAGGGGATTTTCCGCTCGTCGAAAGAAAAACTAACTCTGAAAATTCTACGAAAATCAATAAAAATTAACGGAAAACCCCCAAAAAAATGTTATTTTGTGGGAAATTTCCCACATCCTGTATGCCAAAAACAGGCTATAATATGAAGACCATTCAGGTTACCATTGGCGCTAAATCCTTAAAATTTATCCAAAATTTTTGGTTTAAAAGACAGTTAAACCATCGTCTTCTTCGCCTAGTTTTCAATAGAAAATTCGTCAATATTAATTTGGCTGAAACTGCGCAAAAAACGTAAATACAAGCCTTCAAATGTTAAAGTTCATGGGTGAAATGGTAGGTAAATGCATGTTGAAGTAGACACCTCGGAATATTCAGCGAAAAAAGGTTGAATCCTGGTAAAGGTACGTGCCCGTCCGACCTCACGTTTCCCTCTCATATTTCTTTCTGCGGTCGGGCGTTGGGAAAGATCCCTTTTTCCAGATTTATACAAATCCTACTTGAATTCCGTGCGGCATGCGCTCCTGTCAATTTGTTTTGTTCCTAAACTCCCAAAGACTCGGGAGGCTACGAGGCTACCTTTATCGCCTTAAACCCGAACTGATTGTGGGATAAAACTCGTGGGTGCCTAGGAAAGAACACTGTCTACATATGAAAAATAGGTAGCTGACGTATCTAAAACACCCGTTTTTATTTCTCAGCTTACCGATATGGAATTTTTATACAATATATCGATTTTGTCGTCTTCTATACCTAAAATAACTTTTTTCTCCACCTAAATCATCAAAAAGTACTGCTTTTGTGGGAGTTTTGCAACTGGGCCAATCCTTTCTACCTGATAAAAAATGTCGCCGATGGACGTATCTAACTGGGCCATTGTATCAAAATCATAAGTATCTAACTGGGCCAATGAACACTAAAATGATTGTATCCAACTGGGCCAATACTTGATTATCAACAAATGCGAGGAGAATTGGTCGTTTTTATTACTGCAACAAACTAACCATGTTTTTAGATGGTATTTTCCAGTTTGCGCCTTCGTACTTTAAACAGTTCCTCAAAACACACGGATTTATCGGAAATAATTACATTCCACTCGTTTTTTGTTTAATTAACAGTAAACGAGAAGATTCTTATAAGTTAAAAAAGGCAATTTTGGTCAAAAATGCCTAAAAAAGTCAATTTTTGGTCAAAAATGCCATAAATCTGTTGTTTTTAAGACAAAAACTGTGAAAAATGCCTTTCATGAAAGGCAATTTTGGTCGAAAATGCCTTAAAAATGCAATTTTGGTCGAAAATGCCTTAAAAAGGTAATTTTGGTCAAAAATGCCTTAAAATAGGTAATTTTGGTCAAAAATGCCTTTAAAAAAGGCAATTTTTGGTCAAAAATGCCATAAATCTGTTGTTTTTCAGACAAAAACTGTGAAAAATGCTTTTAATGAAATGCAATTTTGGTCGAAAATGCCTTAAAAATGCAAGTTTGGTAAAAAAATGCCTTAAAAAAAGGCAATTTTTGGTCAAAAATGCCATAAATCTGTTGTTTTTCAGACAAAAACTGTGAAAAATGCTTTTAATGAAAGGCATTTTGGTCGAAAATGCCTTAAAAAAAGGTAATTTTGGTCAAAAATGCCTTAAAATAGGTAATTTTGGTCAAAAATGCCTTTAAAAAAATCAATTTTTGGTCAAAAATGCCATAAATCTGTTGTTTTTCAGACAAAAACTGTCAAAAATGCTTTTAATGAAATGCAATTTTGGTCAAAAATGCCTTAAAATGCAATTTTGGTCAAAAATGCCTTAAAAATGAAATTTTGGTCAAAAATGCCTTAAAAAAAGGCAATTTTTGGTCAAAAATGCCATAAATCTGTTGTTTTTCAGACAAAAACTGTGAAAAATGCTTTTAATGAAAGGCAATTTTGGTCAAAAATGCCTTAAAAAAAGGCATGGCCGTGTGCCCGACAAGTGGGATGCAGGTTTCATTTAACTCAAGCTTGGTGGCGTGCAATTCAGAGGTTCGGGTTGACAGTCGAATATAAAAAACGATACAACTGTAGGATCAATAAAATATGAAGTAAATTTTTAATTTTGATTTTTTTATTGTTATCCTACTACAAAATCGACGGTATTAATTTTGGCCGACTTGGGCACCAGTTTTTGGCCGAATTAGTAACTATGGCTTTCGAGAGGTTGGCCGAGTTGGGCACGATAGTTGTCAAGTCGTTGGCCCAGTTATATATATTTTGGGTCTTTGATGAAAATATTTGGCCCGGTTGGTTACCAGCCGTTTTTGTAACAGTTGGATATTCACATAGAAAATGCGGTCAAACGCTTGATGAATCCTTCTCAATGGCTAATGTCCATGGATGGGGGGAATGGGATTTCCTCCTGTCAGGTCTAGCATTGTTTCTCAGCATTTACATACATCACGGGAAGAGCTTTATTGTACCGAAGGGAGGGATAAACTAAAGCTTTCCCTTCTCTTCTCACACATAGGAAGACTTCTGAATGTCCACTTTAGTCTCTTCAATCTGAAAAACGTCTTTTATCGACCCCTCTACCCTAATTGGAATGGAGAAAGGAGATAAAAAGGAGACCAAAAAAAATGCAACTGCAATACCTTTTAATCTCTAGAGGTTTTTCTCGTTTATGTTATGTATGAGAGTAAGAAAATGCAATTTTACCCCTGGGGAACCTTTCATTTCCCTCTCAAATTGAGCCTTTAGGCTTTTAAACGCTCTCTACTGACTTAAAAGACCATTTTTATTGTTCCACTAAACTAAAGGAGCACAACATTATTTACATTAACAATATTTAGTAAGAAAATGATGTATTTTCATTATTTATTGTACGTTGTAATATTTTCGGGGATTGGAGAACAGTTTTTTTTAGGTTTTCGCACAGTTGGGCCTAAAGAAGAGGACCGAAAAACCAGGAAAACGTCAAATAGAATATGTTTTTCGGCCTAAAAACTAAGGGAATCTTAAAAAATTTGATGAAAAGGGTTTTTCTTGGCCGAAATTCAAGAAAAACGACCAAAAATTTGTTAAAATGCTTGTTTCTTGGAAAAAAACATCAAAAACCCAAAAACCTAAGGCTTTTGCACAGTTGGGCCTAAAGAAGAGGACCGAAAAGCCAGGAAAACGTCAAATAGAATATGTTTTTCGGCCTAAAAATTAAGGGAATCTTAAAAAATTTGATGAAAAGGGTTTTTCTTGGCAGAAAATCGAGGAAAACGACCAAAAATTTGTTAAAATGCTTGTTTCTTGGGAAAAAAAACATCAAAAACCCAAGGTTTTTGCACAGTTGGGCCTAAAGAAGAGGACCGAAAAACCAGGAAAACGTCAAATAGAATATGTTTTTCGGCCTAAAAACTAAGGGAATCTTAAAAAATTTGATGAAAAGGGTTTTTCTTGGCAGAAATTCAAGGAAAACGACCAAAAATTTGTTAAAATGCATGTTTCTTGGAAAAAAACATCAAAAACCCAAAAACCTAAGGCTTTTGCACAGTTGGGCCTAAAGAAGAGGACCGAAAAGCCAGGAAAACGTCAATAGAATATGTTTTTCGGCCTAAAAATTAAGGGAATCTTAAAAAATTTTATGAAAAGGGTTTTTCTTGGCAGAAAATCGAGGAAAACGACCAAAAATTTGTTAAAATGCTTGTTTCTTGGGAAAAAAAACATCAAAAACCCAAGGTTTTTGCACAGTTGGGCCTAAAAAAGAGGACCGAAAAACCAGGAAAACGTCAAATAGAATATGTTTTTCGGCCTAAAAACTAAGGGAATCTTAAAAATTTGATGAATAGGGTTTTTCTTGGCAGAAAAATCAAGAAAAACGACCAAAAATTTGTTAAAATGCTTGTTTCTTGAGAAAAAAAACATCAAAAACCCAAGGTTTTTGCACAGTTGGGCCTAAAGAAGAGGACCGAAAAACCAGGAAAACGTCAAATAGAATATGTTTTTCGGCCTAAAAACTAAGGGAATCTTAAAAAATTTGATGAAAAGGGTTTTTCTTGGCCGAAATTCAAGAAAAACGACCAAAAATTTGTTAAAATGCTTGTTTCTTGGAAAAAAAACATCAAAAACCCAAAAACCCAAGGTTTTTGCACAGTTGGGCCTAAAGAAGAGGACCGAAAAGCCAGGAAAACGTCAAATAGAATATGTTTTTCGGCCTAAAAATTAAGGGAATCTTAAAAAATTTGATGAAAAGGGTTTTTCTTGGCAGAAAATCGAGGAAAACGACCAAAAATTTGTTAAAATGCTTGTTTCTTGGGAAAAAAAAACATCATAAACCCAAGGTTTTTGCACAGTTGGGCCTAAAGAAGAGGACCGAAAAACCAGGAAAACGTCAAATAGAATATGTTTTCGGCCTAAAAACTAAGGGAATCTTAAAAATTTGATGAAAAGGGTTTTTCTTGGCAGAAAATCGAGGAAAACGATCAAAAATTTGTTAAATGCATGTTTCTTGGAAAAAACATCAAAAACCCAAGGTTTTTGCACAGTTGGGCCTAAAGAAGAGGACCGAAAAACCAGGAAAACGTCAAATAGAATATGTTTTTCGGCCTAAAAACTAAGGGAATCTTAAAAAATTTGATGAAAAGGGTTTTTCTTGGCAGAAAATCGAGGAAAACGACCAAAAATTTGTTAAAATGCTTGTTTCTTGGGAAAAAAAAACATCAAAAACCCAAGGTTTTTGCACAGTTGGGCCTAAAGAAAGGACCGAAAAACCAGGAAAACGTCAAATAGAATATGTTTTTCGGCCTAAAAACTAAGGGAATCTTAAAAAATTTGATGAAAAGGGTTTTTCTTGGCAGAAAATCGAGGAAAACGACCAAAAATTTGTTAAAATGCTTGTTTCTTGGGAAAAAACATCAAAAACCCAAATATAAATATCAAATTCGAGTGTTTTTTTAACAGAAAGTATAAGAATCGCCGAAATGTTCAGTAGAAATTGTATTTTTACCCCAAATACTGAAAAAATCTCCTTAGTATGTAGACAACAATTTTTTTTTCATGGTTTCTCATGGCTCTACATGTTGAAAAACTAATTATCCTACCGAGGCCAGACGATAGCCATTTTTAAGTTGATAAGATGACTAATCATTTCGTCGCGTTAGTTCTAAAACCAGCTATCTCATTTTTCCTAGGTTTTCAGGAGAGCAAAAATACGGATTAATTTCTCATTGGAATCAATGCATCACCTGTTGGCTAAATCGTGAACTACGCGTTTTCTGTTGGTAATAGGGTTAAACTACCAACGGAATTCGATTCTCCACAAAATTTACCATCAGAAACAATGCCCAACTCAAAATTGATAAAAAATGAGATAGCCGGTGTTAGAGCGAAGATTTTTCTATTCGAGCTTACTAGGTAGGATAATTCACTAATCTTCGAAATCCTTTTGTGATTTTAAATTTCATTCTAAATGACTTTCAATATTTTTGCTCTTGTAACATATACGATCGTAAAGTTCAAGTTTTCTCACTTGTACCTACCAAACTCTTCTAATAAAAAAGGAAAAAGTGTTTTCCTTACGAAATAGGGGTTGAAAAAAAAACTTAAAATTTTCCTCCCTTTCCCTACCTCTCCGTTTTTTCAAGGCCCGTACCTTTTAAAAAAATGGGTGGAGAAGGAGGCCAACACGTTTTCACATTAGAGCCACTTTCCCGCTTTCTCTTCCCAAAGTCAGGGCACGGAGGGCGTTTAAAGAAAAACAAAGAGTTAAGTAACCTCGGGGTATAATTAGCATGAGAAGGGAGGATCGTGACTTTACACCGATAAAGTGGCCCCTTCTAGTATAAAATTCGCATTTTTAAAAACCCCTTTTTCTCTCACCTTTTTTTTAAAAAAATCATTAAATATTGAACTACTTATTTCATTTTCAACTGCTTGTTACCATGAATAATGTAAATTTTAAACACCTGTTGAATAACTTTGAATTATTTAAAGCTATAGATTATGAATAGATTTTTAACGAAATTTCTTTTGTTTTTTTTTCATGACCAAGAAGTTCTTAAGAAAAAAAGGTTTGTTCGTAAAGTCCAAATCCTAAGTCCACTTGTTCTTTCTTTCGCTTAATTCCTTGGACTTTATTTTATTCTGAGAAAAAAAAACCAACGTTAAGAATCTGAATGTGACTTTTAGGATCCTGGAATCGCTAAAATCCAACGGGGGCTTTCTCATAAATAAACCCTTAGCTTTTTGCGAATAAAAAAAAGCTCCACAAAGTCTTCTCACACCTGACTTTTGACCCTTTTTCTCAAATAACCCTTGAAATTTTTATTATTGAAAAAACTACAGGGAAACAGCGGTTTTTTCGGGAATGGCGTTTCAATCAAAACAATTAGTATTATTTCAGCACGGAACTGTCGTGGGGGACTCGTTCGGTTTTCAAATAGAGCTTAAGTTAACAATCAGTCCAACTGTTTGCCCTTCCGTTGTTTGGATTAACAATATAAATAATCGACTTCCCACACCGAGGCCTACGAATGTTTCCGGAGGTTTAACGTCAGCTTTCCGTCAAAATCCGATTGTTCCTCTCGTCTACACTAGCAGAAGTTAAGCCTTGGAATTTAATTTTTATTGTGTGTGTATGAAAGTTGCTCGTCGAAAGCCATTCCCTCCTTCACGATCATTTCTGTAATCATATCCTATGAGAGACTTCATGGATAAAGCGGGAATCCGAAAAAAAAACTGTTTCCCGGAAGCCGCCATGGTTCCCCAAGAGATAGAGCCACCTGCTCATTATTGGTGGCGGAATTTAGATTTAGATTTTCGGTATTTAGATAGGTCCGATTTTAGCCCCTAACTACTTTTTTTCCCCACCATCGGAAATTAAATCAATTTTAAGCGATCTCCTCCGCTTTGCGATTTGGAGGAATGCCGAGTGGTAAATAGAAGGAATGGCAGGTCCTTTTTTTCCCTTTCTTCCCGAAGACTTCTCCTTGATTTAACACTCTACGCACTGTAATGTGGGAACCCCTTCTACTTTTCTTCCGTTTTTTTCCTTTCCCTCTTTTCTATCTTTCGGATGGGAAGGATCTCTCCCTCCGTCCTCTATTCACCCTTTATACAATTGGCCGAGTAAACAACCCTTTAAACGTGCTTCGGGACAACTGGGTTTGTTTTCCCTTCAGTTAACACTAAAACACTTAAGTTTCTCCATTTCTACTAGTCTTATCGTTGTAAATTTTATTTTTGTAATAAACTCGGACTTGACCGTGGGAAAAACTGCTGTTTTAACTCCCTCAAAGGAAAATTATTGTAATACCCTCCTCACACGGTTTCGGGATGGAGTTGATAATATAATTTTCGGGTTTTCTGGCCAAAAATATTCTATTTTATCTGATTTTTAGACGTTTTTCTCGAATTTCATGATTTCATGAAGAAGAGCGAAAAGAGTGTAGGACCTAAGTGTGACCCCTGGGGGACGACATAATAGAAGTTCGAATTTTAGGGCCGAAGCAATTTCTTTTTAACTTCCTTAGAGGAGTTATTGTAATACCCTCCACGTCGGGTATTTGGGGAAGGGTCTTCCAGACCCCAGAGGGTCAAATCGAATATGGATCTTTACCGATCTCAACTTTGTCTGTGGTTCCGGCCGGCCGTAGCATTTTTTTCCGGAAAACTTTACGGCCACAGTTTTCAACCGATTTTCACCAAATTTTCACACAAATTTCTTTAGCCGACGAAGAAGAATGTAACGAGGGCGATTTTTGAATTTCGAAAAAATGGCGGAGATATGTCTTTTGAAATTTTAAAAAATTCGCTGCGGCCGAACCGTTATTCAGATTTTCACCAAATTTTCACTAATTACTCCTTATATTTTTAAGAATTTTTGGTGTAAAAAATTGCCACTTTTTATTTATTAACTTTTTTTTAGTAGGGAGAAATTTCATACTTCTACCCTTTACGAGAGACACATCCCTAAGCCAAAGAGCCCATTATTTCTACCTTGACACTTGTAAAAAAATTTTCGAAAAAAAATCGGAAAATTTTTTGAAAAAAAAAAAAAAAAAAACTTTCCATCTTTATACGAGTACTTCCCTCTCCGTTATACTTCCCATCCTTTATATTTCCCCCCTCCGTTATACTTCCCCCTCTGTTATACTTGCTCTCCTTTATACCTCCCCCTCCGATATACCTCCCCCTCCGTTATGCTTCCCTTCCATTATACTTCCCCTCTATAATACTTCCCCGTTCTTTATACTTCCTCTCCTTTATACTTCTCTTAGGTACTCTTACTTATACTTAAAAATCGGAAAATATTTTTAAAAAAAATTGGAAAATTTTTCGAAAAAAAATAAAAACTTCACCCTTCCTTATTCTTCCCCTCCTTTATACTTTCCCTCCCTTCGTTATACTTTCGTTCCCTTATACTTCCGCCTCCGTTATACTTCCCCTCTGTTATACTTCCCCCTCCTATATGTATACTTCCCCTTCCCTATATTCCCCCTCCTATATACTTCCCCTTCCCATATACTTCCCCCTCCTATATACTTCCCCTTCCCATATACTTCCCCCTCCTATAATGTTACTTCTCTTTAAGGAAGTTTGGTCAAATTCTCTGACGCTTGCTTTCTTTTTCCATATGATATTTTACTTCAAATTATTCAGTTGAAAATTTAACATTTTTATTTTTAAAATCAAAATTATTTTTTTGAACAAAAATGGTCGAAATTATTGAATTTTGTGAAAATTGCGGTGGTAAAGAAAGAATGCATCATCGTTCGAGGAGTCGTCGGTCGAGAAAGGGAATGAGTTCCCATTCTGGGTCCAGGAGTAGATCCAGGGATAGATCGAGGGATAGAAAGCGTAGCCTTTGTCGATGTTCTTGCCATGGGCATCGTCAACCCTCGCGATACAGGAGCAGAAGCCGGAGAAGCCGCAGAAGCCGAAGACGTAGGTACTCCAGTGATGACCAAAAAAAGCGAAGGAGCGGACGAGACCCTTGCTCTCACTGCTATCCGCGGCGAAGGTCTCGAAGGAAGGCAAGAAGCGATCCTAAAAAACGGCGTCAACAGAAGAAAGGGGACGACTGCATACCGCAGAAAAAAACCCGAAACCAAAAGCAATGAACCCGACCCTAAAAAGAGCGATCCTAAATGTTAATACCAAGATAAAATACATTTCACATGATTGTCGTAATTAATTTTAGCAATTTTCCGCTAGCAAACCCATATGAACTTAAGATATTTACTGCTGTCTCACCCTTTCAAGATTGTCGAAAATTTGGGGGCACACAACTCATCCGAAAGTATTCTCATCCGAATGTCGACTCATCCGAAAAATAATAAAAATAGAAAAAATATAAACAGACAACTCATCCGAAAGTATTCTCATCCGAAAGGGCTACGCCCCTTTTTCGGATGAGTTGACAGTCGGACGAGAATACTTTCGGATGAGTTGTCTGTTTATATTTTTTTAAAATATTATACTTTAATAAAATAGAAAACAGTGAATACAACTCATCCGAAAGTATTCTCATCCGAATGTCAACTCATCCGAAAATTAACGTACAAAAATTGCTGCGTCGTAGAAATGAGGCAGCGTTCGACCCCCGCAAGTCACGGTCGGTTTGTTTGTTTATTTTTGCGAGGATCAGCTCGTTTTGTGACACAAGGGGGTTAATTTTTTTCCTCTCGCGAGGATGTGCTCGTTTTATGGCAAAAGGGGGTTAATTTTTTTCCTTTCGCGAGGATGTGCTCGTTTTATGACAAAAGGGGGTTGATTTTTTTCCTCTCGCGAGGATTTGCTCACCCTGTAGGCTGCCCTGGGATGGATAATGAGCTCGGTACGCCCAAAAAGGAGTTTAAAACTTGCTTGGGTGGAACGCTGCCTCATTTCTACGACGCAGCAATTTTTGTACGTTAGTTTTCGGATGAGTTGACATTCGGATGAGAATACTTTCGGATGAGTTGTATTCACTGTTTTCTATTTTATTAAAGTATTATTTTTTTAAAATATAAACAAACAACTCATCCGAAAGTATTCTCATCCGAATGTCAACTCATCCGAAACGGCCACGCCCCTTTTTCGGATGAGAATACTTTCGGATGAGTGTCTGTTTATATTTTTTCTATTTCTATTATTTTTCGGATGAGTTGACATTCGGATGAGAATACTTTCGGATGAGTTGTAGGCACCCGAAAATTTGGTGAAAATCGGATGAAAACTGTGGCCGTAAAGTTTTCCAGAAAAAAGTGCTACGGCCGGCCGGCACCACAGACAAAGTTGAGATCGGTAAAGATTCGAATTGACCCTCTGGGGTCTGGAAGACCCCTCCCCAAAAGCCCGACGTCGAGGGTATCACAATAACTTCTTTAAGGTACCGCCCCCGTTGAGAAACACTGAATCACTAGATTCCTGGCGCAATTATCTGAAAAATGGGGAGAATTATGGGTTTTTGACTTCTACATTTGGAAAGCTGAGGTTTAACACGTAAGAATGGATATTGAATGTCGATGGGAGGTGTATGATCTTTTATTAACATCCTCCCAAAACCTGATTATACCAATCACGTACTTAGAGTCCGTGATCGGTAGCACCTCTAATCCCAAGGTTTACGGATTTTATCTCCTCAGAGGTTTCCCCCGAAAAAAAAGGGAAGGAGAGAGGAAGGTAGGAAACATTATCGAATTTCCCGAAGAATTATAGAGATTTCTGTTGTTGTTTTGAGGGGACGGGTGGGATCTAAAAGGGGCCGAAGGGGGACGTGAGCTGCCTACAAGGCACCCTCTAAAACTTCACTTAGCTAAACAAGGTGGGACTTTTGTACGGTCATTTATCTCAAGGTGGTATCTTTAATTCTGGCCGTGTACCAGTTGTGAGGGTGTCGTCAAGACGCTTTTTTATTTGGGGGAAGAACCCTGAAATCTCAGCATGATCAATAATTGAACCTTAGAAAAAATTTTCAAACAAGGGTGTCTTCCCTACGGACTTTTAAAAGGTGTCGCTACCAAGTGGCTAAATCAATCTAATAGAAAAAAAGCTATCTTTGTCTAAGAAAAAAAAATGATCAAGGTTTGAGGGGGCCATCTGCCCATTGTTGTCCCTGATAAATCGGCCGGTATCCAAAGGGAGTGTATCATTGCTCAACCACCCCTGCGGTCTGCCGGCCATCCCATAAATCGCTTTGGGGGAGGGTTTCGGAGCAAAACCTATACTCACCCTCTCGTATTGGCACTAGTCTAATTACCTCCTCATCCCCACGTATCTCTTTTCGTATTTTCGGACTGAGAGGGTGGGATCCTGCTTTTCCCAAATCGGGAATAATTCTCCCGTTCTCTCTAACATTTTCTGCCCTCGGAAGATATACGGTCATGAGCCTCCTTTGCATTCCCCTCTCGCTTCCTCCCGAACCTTCAACCCTGAACCGGATAAATATCCCCGCTGGGATTTTCTAATTAACGGCTTTTAGGATATCAAGTCATTAGATTCTTTCCTACAAAAAACGCAAATCAAGAAAAAATAGCGCGTGGCTGGTGGTCTTCAGTGGTTTCTTAATATTAACTTTGTTTCAACCGAAGTTTGAAACTTCTGGTTTATGCGCAGAAGGATTTGCACGTCTAATTAGACGTCAGATTTGAACGACGTAGAATTTGACGTCCAAATCCATCTCCGCATCAAAACTGTGGTTGGAACAAAACTATTATGAACTCCCTTTATTGTTTATTGTGGGGTCGGACGTACATAAACATGTTTCTTTTATGACTCTTCGAACCTTACTGTTTCACCAAGGTGGGGGAACGGTACTTTACCCGATGGTTCCCAAAACGAGATAATTATACCCGATGGTTCCCGGGCTGAAAATTGCAATATACCCGTTGGTTCCCGGGCTGAAAATTGCAATATACCCGTTGGTTCCCGGGCTGAAAATTGCAATATTCCCGATGGTTCCCGGGCTGAAAATTTCAATTTACCCGATGGGTCCCGGGCTGAAAATTTCAATATTCCCGATGGTTCCCGGGCTGAAAATTGTAAGATGGTTCCCGGGCTGAAAATTGCAATATACCCGATGGTTCCCGGGCTGAAAATTGCAATATACCCGTTGGTTCCCGGGCTGAAAATTGCAATATTCCCGATGGTTCCCGGGCTGAAAATTGCAAGATGGTTCCCGGGCTGAAAATTGCAATATACCCGATGGTTCCCGGGCTGAAAATTGCAACATACCCGATGGGTCCCGGGCTGAAAATTGCAAGATGGTTCCCGGGCTGAAAATTGCAATATACCCGATGGGTCCCGGGCCGAAAATTGCAATATACCCGATGGTTCCGGGGCTGAAAATTGCAACATACCCGATGGGTCCCGGGCTGAAAATTGCCACATACCCGATGGGTCCCGGGCCGAAAATTGCAATATACCCGATGGTTCCCGGGCTGAAAATTGCAATATACCCGATGGTTCCGGGGCTGAAAATTGCAACATACCCGATGGGTCCCGGGCTGAAAATTGCTAGATGGTTCCCGGGCAGAAAATTGCAATATACCCGATGGTTCCCGGGCTGAAAATTGCAACATACCCGATGGGTCCCGGGCTGAAAATTGCCACATACCCGATGGGTCCCGGGCCGAAAATTGCAATATACCCGATGGTTCCCGGGCTGAAAATTGCAATATACCCGATGGTTCCGGGGCTGAAAATTGCAACATACCCGATGGGTCCCGGGCTGAAAATTGCAAGATGGTTCCCGGGCAGAAAATTGCAATATATCCGATGGTTCCCGGGCTGAAAATTGCAACATACCCGATGGGTCCCGGGCTGAAAATTGCCACATACCCGATGGGTCCCGGGCCGAAAATTGCAATATACCCGATGGTTCCCGGGCTGAAAATTGCCACATACCCGATGGGTCCCGGGCTGAAAATTGCCACATACCCGATGGGTCCCGGGCCGAAAATTGCAATATACCCGATGGTTCCCGGGCTGAAAATTGCAATATACCCGATGGGTCCCGGGCTGAAAATTGCCACATACCCGATGGGTCCTAGATATATTATAACAGTGAGTGTTTTTAAACACATTTTGTGGTGTTGGGTTTGAAATGTTCTTCATTGATACCTGCGTTGCAAAATAAACACGGGAACCATCGAGTATGCCGCATTACTAGAAGCGGGAGCCATCGGGTATATTTGATTCGACCTACTTAGTCTCCGGGAACCATGGGGTATCCAACCGGGGGAACAATCCCCACCCTTTTCTGTATAATACCGCCCCATTTTTATAAATTAAAAATTCCAAATTTTAAAATAATCTCATCTATTTTTAAATAATTCTCCTTTCTCCCACGGTTTAATCAGCATATTTCTTATAATTAGTCTTGAATTTTAGACGGTAAATATAGTCCTGTGAAGTTAATAAAAGGGCCGGGTTTGTTAATTAATATTCAAAGAGCGAACATTTTTAAGTGATAAATTATGTTGTAAAATATTTCGCTTAAAATTGTTTGAGTTTTTGTTAAAATTCAATAATGTTTACCTCTTACGGTTAGGCCCTTTTCACCAAATTATCGGATGTTTTTTCCTGATTTTTTAAAATCAAATGTGCCTAAACGTTTATATAAAATAAACAATTTAAACCGCTTTATACAGAAAAAAAAGTCATAATTTATATTATTTTGAAGGAGCGTAATTTACTTGAAGATAATCCAAGTTTCGCTCGGAAAAATGTTCTTATAATTCAAAGGCTGAATGCTCTTGCTATTTATAATGACACAATTACCCCCTAAAGGTTGTATTCATAGTCAGAGGGCGCTCCCGTCCTGGACAAAGATTAGGATTACTAAGGCCTCCCTGAAAGTTTAATTATGGGAACCCACTCGGTGTTCATTTTCATTCAGTTTTAAACCGTTCCGCCGCTTTTTCCATTGTTTTCATTTTTGAAAGCCACTCATGTAAAATATTGTTAATTGCTTTTATTCAACGCCAAGAAGACTAAAACAATATGCACGTTTTTCAGCGAAAAAAATATCTCCGATTTTATACATGCAGAAAATCAAAAATACAATTAAATTAAATTAAAAAATTTTTTGTCAAAATGCATACATTATTTCGTAATTTAAACAATATTTTTTAAATTATTAAAATACCAAAGAGGAATAAAATCATTTTCGTTGACTTTCAGGTGTAGAAACCCGTTTAATCAGGTGACGGGTGTTAAGCATCACTTTCAACGGGAGTTTGGTAATTTTCTTCAACTTTCTGGTGTAAAAACACCCATTTTATCAGGTGTTCGGGCGTTAAACATCCTTTTTACCGGTTTTTGGTCATTCTCTTCCATTTTCTGGTCCTGAAACTCCCTTTTTATCAGGGTGTAAAAACACCCATTTTATCAGGTGTTTGGACGTTTAACATCGTTTTTGCCGGTTTTGGTCGTTTTTATCGAGTAAAAACACCCGTTAAATTAAGTGTTCGGGCGTTAAACATCCATTTTACCGGGTTTTTGGTCATTCTCTTCCAGTTTCTGGTCCTAAAACTCCCTTTTTATCAGGGTGTAAAAACACCCATTTTATCAGGAGTTTGGACGTTTAACATCGTTTTTGCCGGTTTTGGGTCGTTTTTATCGAGTAAAAACACCCGTTAAATCAAGTGATCGGGCGGTTAACATCCTTTTTACCGAGCTTTTCATTTTCTTCAACTTTCTGGTGTAAAATCACCCATTTTATCAGGTTTTTGGACGTTTAACATCTTTTTTGCCGTTTTTTGGGTCGTCAATCTTCCAAATTTTTCGGGCGTTAAACATCCCCGGGTTTTTCATTCGGGTGTAAAAACACCCATATTATCAGGTGTTTGGACGTTTAACATCTTTTAGCCGTTTTTGGGTCGTTTTTATCGAGTACAAACACCCGTTAAATCAAGTGATCGGGCGGTTAACATCCTTTTTACCGAGCTTTTGGTCATTTTCTTCAACTTTCTGGTGTAAAAACACCCATTTTATCAGGTGTTTGGACGTTTAACATCGTTTTTGCCGGTTTTTGGGTCGTTTTTATCGATTTTCGGGTGTAAAAACACCCATTAAATCAAGTGATCGGGCGTTAAACATCCTTTTTACCGGGTTTTTGGTCATTCTCTTCTGTTTTCTGGTCCTAAAACTCCCCTTCTATCAGGTTTTTTACCCGTTTAACATCTCTTTTACCGGTTTTTGGGTCGTTTTCATCGATTTTTTGGTGTAAAAACACCACATGTGACTACAATATGGTTAAAAACAATTTTTTAAGAAAAATATTTTCTTAGAATTGTATTTTTGTTTAAATTTATTGTCCTTTCATAGCCTTCTTTTCGTTCAGTTCTTTCTCTTTCGACTCATTTATTTTACGATCTGTGTAAAAGGGAGATTGACGTTTAAAACCCTTTTGAGGGTAGCAATATTTTACGTTTGGGTGAATTTTTCAAACGTTCTTTTACCCCTCTTCTTTTTAACCCTGGCCTCGGCCTTAAACCCACTTCTTGGCTTGGATTTAAACGGTTCAGTGCCGTTTCGAGACTCCGGCTGGCTTCCAGCGGTCATATTCCTCTAATTGCTGTTTGCTTCCTCTCAAGAACTGACCAATAAACTTCTCAAGATTATTATGAGGTTCTTTTACAATCGTTTTAACTTCCTTTCTCAAAAGGATCCCTTGGCTTTGCCACATAAACCACTCAGGTGAAATTTTAACTTTCTCAAAGTTATTGAACTACTCTCAACGTACGGTTTTTGCAACGTATGGACCTTGATATTAAACTTTAAGTAGAAAAATGGTCATATAATAAGGGAGAATTTGGATTTTCTCCATTTGTGGTGGGATCCCCAGAAATGGATCAACCATGATATTAAACTTTAAGAAGAAAATGGCCAAATGATAAGGGAGAATTTGGACTTTCTCCATTTGTAGTGGGATCTCCAGAAATGGATCAACCTTGATAACTTTAAGAAGAAAAATGGCCATATGATAAGGGAGAATTTGGACTTTCTCCATTGGTGGTGGGATCCCCAGAAATGGTTCAACCATGATATTAAACTTTAAGAAGAAAATGGCCAAATGATAAGGGAGAATTTGGACTTTCTCCATTTGTTGTGGTATCTTCAGAAATGGATCAACCTTGATAACTTTAAGAAGAAAAATGGCCATATGATAAGGGAGAATTTGGACTTTCTCCATTGGTGGTGGGATCCCCAGAAATGGATCAACCATGATATTAAACTTTAAGAAGAAAATGGCCAAATGATAAGGGAGAATTTGGACTTTCTCCATTTGTTGTGGTATCTTCAGAAATGGATCAACCTTGATAACTTTAAGAAGAAAAATGGCCATATGATAAGGGAGAATTTGGACTTTCTCCATTGGTGGTGGGATCCCCAGAAATGGATCAACCATGATATTAAACTTTAAGAAGAAAATGGCCAAATGATAAGGGAGAATTTGGACTTTCTCCATTTGTAGTGGGATCCCCAGAAATGGATCAACCTTGATATTAAACTTTAAGAAGAAAATGGCCAAATGATAAGGGAGAATTTGGACTTTCTCCATTTGTAGTGGGATCCCCAGAAATGGATCAACCTTGATATTAAACTTTAAGAAGAAAAATGGCCATAAGATAAGGGAGAATTTGGCCTTTCTCCATTTGTAGTGGGATCCCCAGAAATAGATCAACCTTGATATTAAAGTTTAAGAAGAAAAATGGCCATATGATAAGGGAGAATTTGGACTTTCTCCATTTGTAGTGGGATCTCCAGAAATGGATCAACCTTGATATTAAAGTTTAAGAAGAAAAATGGCCATATGATAAGGGAGAATTTGGCCTTTCTCCATTTGTAGTGGGATCCCCAGAAATGGATCAACCTTGATATTAAAGTTTAAGAAGAAAAATGGCCATATGATAAGGGAGAATTTGGCCTTTCTCCATTTGTAGTGGGATCCCCAGAAATGGATCAACCTTGATATTAAAGTTTAAGAAGAAAAATGGCCATATGATAAGGGAGAATTTGGACTTTCTCCATTTGTAGTGGGATCTCCAGAAATGGATCAACCTTGATATTAAAGTTTAAGAAGAAAAATGGCCATATGATAAGGGAGAATTTGGACTTTCTCCATTTGTAGTGGGATCTCCAGAAATGGATCAACCTTGATATTAAAGTTTAAGAAGAAAAATGGCCATATGATAAGGGAGAATTTGGCCTTTCTCCATTTGTAGTGGGATCCCCAGAAATGGATCAACCTTGATATTAAAGTTTAAGAAGAAAAATGGCCATATGATAAGGGAGAATTTGGACTTTCTCCATTTGTAGTGGGATCTCCAGAAATGGATCAACCTTGATATTAAAGTTTAAGTAGAAAAATGGCCATAAGATAAGGGAGAATTTGGACTTTCTCCATTTGTAGTGGGATCTCCAGAAATGGATCAACCTTGATATTAAAGTTTAAGAAGAAAAATGGCCATAAGATAAGGGAGAATTTGGACTATATCCATTTGTAGTAGGATCCCCAGAAATGGATCAACCATGATATTAAACTTTAAGAAGAAAAATGGCCATAAGATAAGGGAGAATTTGGACTTTCTCCATTTGTAGTGGGATCCCCAGAAATGGATCAACCTTGATATTAAAATTTACGAAGAAAAATGGCCATATGATGAGGGAGTATTTGGCCTTTCTCCATTTGTAGTGGGATCCCCAGAAATGGATCAACCTTGACATTAAACTTTAAGAAGAAAAATGGCCATATGATTAAGGGAGAATTTGGCCTTTCTCCATTTGTAGTGGGATCCCCAGAAATGGATCAACCATGATATTAAACTTTAAGAAGAAAAATGGCCATAAGATAAGGGAGAATTTGCACTTTCTCCATTTGTAGTGGGATCCCCAGAAATGGATCAACCATGATATTAAACTTTAAGAAGAAAAATGGCCATAAGATAAGGGAGAATTTGGACTTTCTCCATTTGTAGTGGGATCCCCAGAAATGGATCAACCAATTCTTGCTTTTTAAAAACTGAACCAATTTCATCATATTTTGGGGTTTGCTTCATGGCCCTTTTTTCAGTTCTTCTTCCGGAAAATGGAAGCCCAAAAGTTTATTTCATTAAAAACTTGACGTTATAACATTATGACAAAATGGAGCTCCCGATGTCACCGATTTGATGCCATGATTTAAAGCCTTTCTTCTAATTTACCTCAGACGTTTTTTTTTAATATCCAGAAGAGTTTTTTTTCCCAACTACTTATAAATCAGAAAAAGCAGTAACTCATTCGGAATTAATACAAGAGTCTTCAAACTCTCGGTCCTCCCAAGCAATCCTACCCAGTCGTCGCACCCTTTATAAACCCCACCCAAACCAAAACGTTTATTATTCTTCGGGATTTACAAAGAGATTTTTTAATTTCATCGCCCCCTCACTGTAAACTTTGTTGAGTTATCACTCTTAAAGATTTTACTTTTGAACTTTTTTTTTTTCAACCTACTTTTTTACGTGATTAACGAGCACTCAAGCCAAAGACAAGTTTAAAAAAAATTATTTTCAATCTAAAAATTGTTTAAGATTAACATGTAAAACGGGTTTCTTAAGAGCCTTTTCTTCTATCCTCCGGGCTTTTTCCGGGAATCGTCGAAATGGTTTTTAAAAAGGAGTTGAGGGGTGGATTTGAGCTTTACCCAAAGTTTAAGCCCCATCAAAATTCAACCGACGTCAAACCGATTCAGGAACCCCCGGCCCCCTTTCCTACGCAGTGGCTGGGAAAAGAGGTTTCATTGTTTTCAACTGATATAAGATAGCATTTTATTAAGTCGTTTTCTTCCCCCATTTTTTTCTCTTTTTAACATTGAAAAAAATGAAAACAGACTAAAAGCCATTATTTAGCTTAAATCTTCAGACTTTAGTATCAAATTTTGAGGATTGAAAAGGGAGATCTTTTTTTAAAAAAAGTCTAAATCCGAAATAAATTGACCTTCACCCTAGCTTGAAAATATTTTCTCATCAAAACGTTTTAAAGTAGGCAGAGAAGGATAAAAACATGGTATCGTATTCCAGAGTCTGAGCTGGTCCCATCTTTTTGAAAAGGAATCCTCACTAATATTTGAAGAATATGCAAACGGGTGTTTACTTCTCCTCTCTTTTCGGTATGAGTGGCAGGAGGGTTAGAAAGGAAGAGTATATAGAAGTGGGTTGATATTGGAAGGAGAGGTGTTGTGATGATATTGGCTGTTCATCCTACCTTATTGAAAAGACAGTATCAACAGTACTCCTTTTTTCCCACCTCCGACCTCCCCGACCTTTCCACCCACGACCCACCTAAGCCTTAAACGCGTATGACATTTGGTTAAAAAGAAGGTTTTTCCTCCCCCTTTTCCTTCAAGTATTCATCAATATTTTTATATACATTTTAGGCCTCCCTTTAAACCAGAATATCACAGTTTTTGATGATTAAGGAAATCTAGGAGCAGTGCGGTAAAACGACTGTCCACCAAAACATCCTTTTTAGCGGGTTTCGGGCTGTTTTCCTCAATTTTTTCGGTTCTATCGGTTTTGAGGATTCAACACCCCATTTATAGTTTTTATCAATTTTTTGGCGTAGAAACACCGGTTTTATCGGTTTTTGGAGATTTAACACCCATTTATAGTTTATATCAATTTTTTGGTGTAGAAACACCGGTTTTATCGGTTTTTGAGGATTTAACACCCCATTTATAGTTTTTATCAATTTTTTGGTGTAGAAACACCGGTTTTATCGGTTTTGAGGATTTAACACCCCATTAATAGTTTTTATCAAATTTTTGGCGTAGAAACACCGGTTTTATCGGTTTTTGAGGATTTAACACCCCATTTATAGTTTTTATCAATTTTTTGGTGTAGAAACACCGGTTTTATCGGCTTTTGAGGATTTAACACCCCATTTATAGTTTTTATCCATTTTTTGGTGTAGAAACACCGGTTTTATCGGTTTTTGAGGATTTAACACCCCATTTATAGTTTTTATCAAATTTTTGGCGTAGAAACACCGGTTCCATCGGCTTTTGAGGATTTAACACCCCATTTATAGTTTTTATCAATTTTTTGGCGTAGAAACACCGGTTTCATCGGTTTTTGAGGATTTAACACCCTATTTATAGTGTATTGGGCTTTTTTTATCGACTTTCTGGTTTAAAAACATCCGTTTTTTTTGGGCATTTGGGCGTTTTAACATCCTTTTATGTGCCTTACGTGTATTACGTGTAACTATTATAGAGAAAAGGGTCTTGGGGGACAAAAAATGAGAAAAACATCCAAAACCAAAATTCTTAACCTCAAAATCGATGAAAACCGTTTTAAAAAATTGTGGCCGTGAAGTGATCCGGAAAAATGGTACTGCCGGCCGGAACCACAGACAAATTTGAGATTGGTTAAGTTTTCCATTTGACCCCAGGGGTTTAGAAGACCCTTCCCCAAAGACCCGACGTGGAGGGTTTCACAATAACTTCTTTAAGGAAGGTATTTTCCGGCATAAAATTGAGGAAAACTCCACAGTTGTGGTGGAAAATATCCTAAATTTTGCCAATTTTGAGTTCATAGGGTCATCTGCTGGAGAGGTTCCAGTCTCCTTGAAATGGGAGGTGGACAGTTAAGACTGGAAGCTATAAGAAAAGTGATAGCGAGCGGTTTTAGTTTAGAAAATTAAGTGATTCAATTTTCAATTAAGTGTTTCCGAAGGTGGAAAGGATATTTTTCGAAATATAGAAAACGCCGATACAGTAAGGGTCGTATATCAAGCGAGGCAACAAAGTAGGAACAATTAAGCGAGTCCGAAGTCTATAGGTTAGGAGTCAGGAAGGCCAATTTACGCGAGTGCCTATAGAGACGAGAACTGATTTCCCACTAAATTATCATCCTTCATAATAAACTTGGCGCGCGGGGTGGGAGTTGGCCCTCCACTGTAGGTTATTAATTGCGAGTCCAGAGAAGCGTGTAAATCGCTTGCGCTGATCGCGTGACTTCTCGCCCGTGAAATAGAAGAGATTTCCCTTTTGTCCGGCCTCATACGTCCCCGACCCTTGACCCCCCGTATCATTCTAAGCCCCCCCTTTCGCATTTCCTTTTGTCGCCCATTATTTCCTCCTTCGTTGGTTTTCTAGAATGCGACTCAATTGATATTTCTCATTTTCTAGGATAACGATACAAATAATACAAACTTCTTTATTCCCTTATTTTATCTCCCTTATTTTCTAGTATGAACTATATTTCAAAAGAACAACATTTTTATTCCTTATCTTTTTTCTATAACAAAGGAGTTAGCAGTCACCAGGATGGGCCCAGAAGAGAGATTTCCGCCATATTGCCTAGGGCCGTTCACACCGGTTCTATCGATTTATGAGGATTTAACACCCCATTTATAGTTTTCCTCAATTTTTTGGCGTAGAAACACCGGTTCCATAGGTTTTTTAGGATTTAACACCCCATTTATAGTTTTCCTCAATTTTTTGGCGTAGAAACACCGGTTCTATCGGTTTTTGAGGATTTAACACCCCATTTATAGTTTCCTCAATTTTTTGGCATAGAAACACCGGTTCCATAGGTTTTTAAGGATTTAACACCCCATTTATAGTTTTCCTCAATTTTTTGGCGTAGAAACACCGGTTCTATCGCTTTTTGAGGACTTAACACCCCATTTATAGTTTCCTCAATTTTTTGGCGTAGAAACACCGGTTCTATCGGTTTTTGAGGATTTAACACCCCATTTATAGTTTCCTCAATTTTTGGCTTAGAAACACCAGTTCCATAGGTTTTAGAGGATTTAACACCCCATTTATAGTTTTCCTCAATTTTTTGGCGTAGAAACACAGGTTCTATCGCTTTAGAGGATTTAACACCCCATTTATAGTTTCCTCATTTTTTGGCGTAGAAACACCGGTTCCATAGGTTTTAGAGGATTTAACACCCCATTTATAGTTTTCCTCAATTTTTTGGCGTAGAAACACCGGTTCTATCGGTTTTTGAGGATTTAACACCCCATTTATAGTTTCCTCAATTTTTTGGCGTAGAAACACCGGTTCCATCGGTTTTTGAGGATTTAACACCCAATTCATAGTTTCCTCAATTTTTTGGCGTAGAAACACCGGTTCTATCGGTTTTTGAGGATTTAACACCCCATTTATAGTTTCCTCAATTTTTTGGCTTAGAAACACCGGTTCCATAGGTTTTAGAGGATTTAACACCCCATTTATAGTTTTCCTCAATTTTTTGGCGTAGAAACACCGGTTCTATCGGTTTTGAGGATTTAACACCCCATTTATAGTTTCCTCAATTTTTTGGCGTAGAAACACCGGTTCCATCGGTTTTAGAGGATTTAACACCCAATTCATAGTTTCCTCAATTTTTTGGCTTAGAAACACCAGTTCCATAGGTTTTAGAGGATTTAACACCCCATTTATAGTTTTCCTCAATTTTTTGGCGTAGAAACACAGGTTCTATCGCTTTTTGAGGATTTAACACCCCATTTATAGTTTCCTCAATTTTTTGGCATAGAAACACCGGTTCCATAGGTTTTTAAGGATTTAACACCCCATTTATAGTTTTCCTCAATTTTTTGGCGTAGAAACACCGGTTCTATCGCTTTTTGAGGACTTAACACCCCATTTATAGTTTCCTCAATTTTTTGGCGTAGAAACACCGGTTCTATCGGTTTTTGAGGATTTAACACCCCATTTATAGTTTCCTCAATTTTTTGGCTTAGAAACACCAGTTCCATAGGTTTTAGAGGATTTAACACCCCATTTATAGTTTTCCTCAATTTTTTGGCGTAGAAACACAGGTTCTATCGCTTTTAGAGGATTTAACACCCCATTTATAGTTTCCTCATTTTTTGGCGTAGAAACACCGGTTCCATAGGTTTTAGAGGATTTAACACCCCATTTATAGTTTTCCTCAATTTTTTGGCGTAGAAACACCGGTTCTATCGGTTTTTGAGGATTTAACACCCCATTTATAGTTTCCTCAATTTTTTGGCGTAGAAACACCGGTTCCATCGGTTTTTGAGGATTTAACACCCAATTCATAGTTTCCTCAATTTTTTGGCGTAGAAACACCGGTTCTATCGGTTTTTGAGGATTTAACACCCCATTTATAGTTTCCTCAATTTTTGGCTTAGAAACACCGGTTCCATAGGTTTTAGAGGATTTAACACCCCATTTATAGTTTTCCTCAATTTTTTGGCGTAGAAACACCGGTTCTATCGGTTTTTGAGGATTTAACACCCCATTTATAGTTTCCTCAATTTTTTGGCGTAGAAACACCGGTTCCATCGGTTTTAGAGGATTTAACACCCAATTCATAGTTTCCTCAATTTTTTGGCTTAGAAACACCAGTTCCATAGGTTTTAGAGGATTTAACACCCCATTTATAGTTTTCCTCAATTTTTTGGCGTAGAAACACAGGTTCTATCGCTTTTTGAGGATTTAACACCCCATTTATAGTTTCCTCATTTTTTTGGCGTAGAAACACCGGTTCCATAGGTTTTAGAGGATTTTACACCCCATTTATAGTTTTCCTCAATTTTTTGGCGTAGAAACACCGGTTCTATCGGTTTTTGAGGATTTAACACCCCATTTATAGTTTCCTCAATTTTTTGGCGTAGAAACACCGGTTCCATCGGTTTTTGAGGATTTAACACCCAATTCATAGTTTCCTCAATTTTTTGGCGTAGAAACACCGGTTCTATCGGTTTTGAGGATTTAACACCCCATTTATAGTTTCCTCAATTTTTGGCTTAGAAACACCGGTTCCATAGGTTTTAGAGGATTTAACACCCCATTTATAGTTTTCCTTAATTTTTTGGCGTAGAAACACAGGTTCTATCGCTTTTTGAGGATTTAACACCCCATTTATAGTTTTCCTCAATTTTTTGGCGTAGAAACACCGGTTCTATCGCTTTTTCAGGATTTAACACCCAATTCATAGTTTCCTCAATTTTTTGGCATAGAAACACCGGTTCCATAGGTTTTTTAGGATTTAACACCCCATTTATAGTTTTCCTCAATTTTTTGGCGTAGAAACACCGGTTTTTAAGGATCGGTTTTTCAAGGATAACGATACAAATAAAACAAACTTCTTTATTCCCAGATTAATTGTATCTCCCTTATTTTCTAGTTATATTTCAAAAGAACAACATCTTTATTCCTTATCTTTTATTCTATTACAAATGAGTTAGCAGTCACCGGGATGGGCCCAGCAGAGAGATTACGCCATATTGCCTAGGTGGCCGTTCACTGTAAGGGTCCAGGAGGGGGCTTTTCCTTCATTTTAACAAAACAAGTCGAAAGAATAAACCAAAAAAGTAGACATCAGTAAATAATTATAAAGAGGCGAAAACCGTGTTTCTTTTTTTCCCTCTTTTTTTTTAAAACCCACTCTTTCTTTTACTTTTCCATTCTCCTTTGAGCAGATGTTTACAAGAGTCGCCTTTGTGACTTTTCGAGTAGTTGTTGGTAATGAGCGAGCAATAATGCATGCCCGGGGACAGGGTCCCAACCTTCACCCTTTTTTTATTCCTTCCCACGGATTTTCCCCTCCGCCCGGGAAAAAAACCTAAAGGAGAATCGCTAATTTCCGAGCGGTTTTTTTTTCTTTCTTCCTTTACCGCAGCCTCTTTTAGTATCCCTTTTCTTCTTCCCAGAAAACAGAAGCCTTAAAACAAAATGTGGTTAATGTCTTTTAATTAAACTTGAGGTGGTTTGTAACGGTTTAAAAGTTTCGAAACGCTTTGAAACAATATCCAGGACATTAAATGGAAGTTATTTAAACGTATAAGTTCTAAGCTTTCTGGGTAACTCTTCCTTATCTCTGGAAGTTAATTTTTCAGTCTATGATTTTAACTTACTCAAAGAGAAGTTATTGTAATACCTTTCATGACTCTGGCAAAGTTTCTTTCAAACTATGATGTTGTCTGTGGTGCCGGCCGTCCGTTGCTTTTGTGGCTTTACGGCCGCAATTTTCATCCGATTTCCATCAAATTTTTACAGGAACCGTTTAAATGACGAAATCACGCATAACCCAGTAGTTGGTTGCCAAAAAAAAATTATTTGCTGCGGCCGTTGGTCCGATTTTCACCAAATCCGCCTTACATTTTTTAAGAATTTTTAGTGAAAAAAAAAATTATTTTTTAGCAGGGAGAAATGAGAAACGATCACCCGGGCGAGAGTGGCATCCCTCCGGCAGAAAGTCCAATTTTTTTTACCTGAAAAATTTTATCCGACCGATCAACACCTTTTCACACTATCTTCCTGAATGGTTGAACGAAAAATTTCCATGAGCGATTTCCGAGATTTGAAAAAATGGCGGAGATACGTCTGATTGAAATTTTTAAAACTGCGCTGCGGCCGTTGGTCCTATTTTCACCAAATACGCCTTACATTTTTTAAGAAATTTTAGTGAAAAAAAAAAATTATTTTCTATCAGGGAGAAATGAGAAACGATCACCCGGACGAGAGTGGCATCCCTCCGGCAGAAAGTCCATTTTTTTTACCTGAAAAATTTTATCCGACCGATCAACACCTTTTCACACTATCTTCCTAAATGGTTGAACGAAAAATTCCCATGAGCGATTTTCAAGATTTTAAATAAATGGCAGGGATACGTCTGATTGAAATTTTTAAAACTACACTGCGGCCGTTGGTCCGATTTTCACCAAATACGCCTTACATTTTTTAAGAATTTTTAGTGAAAAAAAATTATTTTCTAGCACGGAGAAATGAGAAACGATCAGCCGGGCGAGAGTGGCATCCCTCCGGCAGAAAGTCCATTTTTTTTACCTGAAAAATTATATCGGACCGTTTAACACCAAATTTTCACACCATCTTCCTGAATGGTTAAACGAAAAATTTCCAGGAGCGATTTTCGAGATTTGAAAAAATGGCGGAGATACGTATGTTTAAAATTTTTAAAACTGCGCTGCGGCCGTTAGTCCGATTTTCACCAAATACGCCTTACATTTTTTAAGAATTTTTATTGAAAAAAAAAAAATATTATTTTCTAGCACGGAGAAATGAGAAACGATCACCCGGGCGAGAGAGGCATCCCTCCGGCAGAAAGTCCAATTTTTTTACCTGAAAAATTTTATCCGACCGATCAACACCTTTTCACACTATCTTCCTGAATGGTTGAACGAAAAATTTCCATGAGCGATTTCCGAGATTTGAAAAAATGGCGGAGATACGTCTGATTGAAATTTTTAAAACTGCGCTGCGGCCGTTGGTCCTATTTTCACCAAATACGCCTTACATTTTTTAAGAAATTTTAGTGAAAAAAAAAAATTATTTTCTATCAGGGAGAAATGAGAAACGATCACCCGGACGAGAGTGGCATCCCTCCGGCAGAAAGTCCATTTTTTTACCTGAAAAATTTTATCCGACCGATCAACACCTTTTCACACTATCTTCCTAAATGGTTGAACGAAAAATTCCCATGAGCGATTTTCAAGATTTTAAATAAATGGCAGGGATACGTCTGATTGAAATTTTTAAAACTACACTGCGGCCGTTGGTCCGATTTTCACCAAATACGCCTTACATTTTTTAAGAATTTTTAGTGAAAAAAAATTATTTTCTAGCACGGAGAAATGAGAAACGATCAGCCGGGCGAGAGTGGCATCCCTCCGGCAGAAAGTCCATTTTTTTTACCTGAAAAATTTTATCGGACCGTTTAACACCAAATTTTCACACCATCTTCCTGAATGGTTAAACGAAAAATTTCCAGGAGCGATTTTCGAGATTTGAAAAAATGGCGGAGATACGTATGTTTAAAATTTTTAAAACTGCGCTGCGGCCGTTAGTCCGATTTTCACCAAATACGCCTTACATTTTTTAAGAATTTTTATTGAAAAAAAAAAAATATTATTTTCTAGCACGGAGAAATGAGAAACGATCACCCGGGCGAGAGAGGCATCCCTCCGGCAGAAAGTCCATTTTTTTTACCTGAAAAATTTTATCCGACCGATCAACACCTTTTCACACTATCTTCCTGAATGGTTAAACGAAAAATTCCCTTGAGCGATTTTCGAGATTTGAAAAAATGGCGGAGATACGTCTGATTGCAACCGGCTCCGTGGCTGGAAGGTTCAGTCACCATAGGAGACCGGGGTTCGATCCCGGGTTGGGTGTAGGGATTGTTTGGAAGTTATAATTCCAAATAAATATTCTTCCACAAAATCCGCGATAAATTGGGTTGGCCACTCCTCTGGAGTTGGCCCTGATAGGGCGCCACGGCAATATGGCGAGAGCCCCCGCCTGGGTCCTCCCCCTCCCTTAATGACCATGGGTTTGTAAGGGATAGTCCAGAAAAAAGAAGAATGGATTATAACCGATGAGGAAGAAGGCCTCTTGCTCATCGGTTAAATCCCATTCTTCTTTTTTAAATAAAAAAAAAAAATACGTCTGATTGAAATTTTTAAAACTGCGCTGCGGCCGTTGGTCCGATTTTCACCAAATACGCCTTACATTTTTTATGAATTTTTAGTCAAAGAAAAATATTATTTTCTATCAGATAGAAATGAGAAACGATCACCCGGCGAGAGTGGCATCCCTCCGGCAGAAAGTCCATTTTTTACCTGAAAAATTTTATCCGACCGCTTAACACCAAATTTTCACACTATCTTCCTGAATGGTTAAACGAAAAATTTCCATGAGCGATTTTCGAGAATTGAAAAAATACCGGAAAAATTTTTTTTTTAAATGGCGAAAAGAACGTCTGTTTAAAGTTTTTATAACTGCGCTGAAGCCGTTGGCCCGATTTTCACCAAATACGCCTTACATTCTTTAAGAATTTTAGTGAAAAAAAAATTATTATAAGGATTAATTATTATATAAGGAAATAGTCCACCTGATGAGGCGTATTACGCCGAAACCGGTCGTGGAATATCCGTTTTTTTCATTATTTCTCCCTCTGTAACTTTTAATTGGAAAAAAAATTATTTTCTAGCAGGGAGAAATGAAAAACGATCACCCGGGCGAGAGTGGCATCCCTCCGGCAGAAAGTCCATTTTTTTTACCTGAAAAATTTTTCCGACCGTTTAACACCAAATTTTCACACTATCTTCCTGAATGGTTAAACGAAAAATTTCCAGGAGCGATTTTCGAGATTTGAAAAAATGGCAGAGTTATATCTGTCTGAAATTTTTGTAACTGCGCTGCGGCGGATTTCAACCAAATTTTGACCAAATCGTCGCGTTAGTTCTAACACCGGATAAGTCATTTTTTATCAATTTTGAGTTAGTCATTGTTTCTGATGGTAAATTTTGTGGAGAATCGAATTCCGTTGGTAGTTTAACCCTATTACCAACAGAAAACGAGTAGTTCACGATTTAGCCAACAGGTAATGCATTGATTCAAATGAGAAATTAATCCGTATGTAAGAATGAAAACATCTGTTTTAATTCTTCCTCATACACAAAATATGTTTCGGCTTGTAATATCATAAATTTTGGTTTCTTGTTAAATACATGACACTAAATTATGTTAAAAAGGTCTTATTATCAAACAATTAACCAACAACAGAGGAAGAAATGACTGTGATAACGGGTATCTCACGACGCGTTTCGGCTTAATAAGCCTCGTCAGGTGAGCTATTCCCTCTATCACAATCATTTCTATCTTTTCTCTGTGGACCTATCTACGAGAGAATTAGTGGAAACTGCGGGAAGCTGGAGACAACTCGTCCCCCAAAAACTTCAACGCCGCCACTTCTCTAAGAGATAGAGCCACTCACCACCTCCTTGTTGGTTTTTATGACAGAACTGCTGCCAAGGCATTACTTTACTTTTTTTAATTTTTATTGCTATACGCAAATTGATTTTATTATCAAACAATTAACCAACAACAGAGGAAGAAATGACTGTGATAACGGGTATCTCACGACGCGTTTCGGCTTAATAAGCCTCGTCAGGTGAGCTATTCCCTCTATCACAATCATTTCTATCTTTTCTCTGTGGACCTATCTACGAGAGAATTAGTGGAAACTGCGGGAAGCTGGAGACAACTCGTCCCCCAAAAACTTCAACGCCGCCACTTCTCTAAGAGATAGAGCCACTCACCACCTCCTTGTTGGTTTTTATGACAGAACTACTGCCAAGGCATTACTTTACTTTTTTTAATTTTTATTGCTATACGCAAATTGATTTTATTATCAAACAGCAGTTCTGTCATAAAAACCAACAAGGAGGTGGTGAGTGGCTCTATCTCTTAGAGAAGTGGCGGCGTTGAAGTTTTTGGGGGACGAGTTGTCTCCAGCTTCCCGCAGTTTCCACTAATTCTCTCGTAGATAGGTCCACAGAGAAAAGATAGAAATGATTGTGATAGAGGGAATAGCTCACCTGACGAGGCTTATTAAGCCGAAACGCGTCGTGAGATACCCGTTATCACAGTCATTTCTTCCTCTGTTGTTGGTTAATTGTTTGATAATAAAATCAATTTGCGTATAGCAATAAAAATTAAAAAAAGTTAAAAAGGTCTTTAATTCTTATAAAACCAAAATTTAAAGATCTTTTCATTGTAAGTCGGAACAAAATATCTAAAAAAAAAAATTCTCTGGAAACAACACAAATTGAAATAATTGAAATTGACAATGAAAATTCAAGAATGAAAAGAAAATCAAAATTCAAGAATCAAAATGAAAATTCAAGAATCAAAATCAAAATTTAAGAATGAAAATCAAAATTCAACAAGGAAAATTCCCGGCTCAAGATTTCAAGACAAATCCATTGGTGAGGGATGGTCAAGATCGATTATTATTATTATTCATTACTTAATTGATATTATTATTACCGTGTATTGGGCCTAATATGGTCGTTTTTATTAAATCGTCTTATATGACTGAAGTATACTATCTTACAAGAAGATTTGCTTGGAGATAGGAATTATTATTATCATTATCATTATTTTATTATATCTACGATCAAGACTGAAGACATCCTATCAACACATTGGAAATTTGATGAAAGGAAAATTGATGAAACTTAATGGAAAATATGTTATGATTTATTTAAGAAAGAAGAAAGAATATTATTGAAATTATTGAAGAAAGAAGAAAGAAGTTAAGAAGTTTTTTTATTCAATTATTCCTTCGAAATAATTGTCTCCATAGCGGGGGGATGTAAGAATGAAAACATCTGTTTTAATTCTTCCTCATACACAAAATATGTTTCGGCTTGTAATATCATAAATTTTGGTTTCTTGTTAAATACATGACACTAAATTATGTTAAAAAGGTCTTTAATTCTTATACGTATTTTGGCTTTCCTGAAAACCTTGGAAAAATGACTTGTCAGGTGTTAGAACTAACGCGACGAAATACTCCTTGTATTTTTTAAGAATTTTTGGCGAAAAAAAAATCGAATTGTACCTAGGTAGGTAAAAATTTTGGCACCTCACAGCCCGCGCCGTTCCGTATGGCCTGGCTGGGCGATGATTTTTTTCTACCTTGATTCCTAAATTTCGAAATTAGGGTTGAAAAACTACTTCGTTCCAGCTCCAGACTAGTACATACTTTTCAAAGATTTTGAAATTTCACTTTCTTCTTTTTATAACGAATGCATCAGTCAGATAAGGGAAAAAAAGCGAACAAGAAAAAGCCTAAAAATAGAGATGTCAGAATTTTATTTCACCTTTTCTCGCAGATGTCGTTGGGTAGTCGTGTTGTCACCTGTCAGGGATTAACGTCTGCGGCATCGGAATCTTCATGAGAAAACCCCCACGACTCACTTTAGATTCACCCTTTTCTGACATTTTTTAACCTCAAAAAATATTCTTTCATGGTTTCCTTCGTTTTGACCTACAGAGATTCTTTTTTTGACTTTTTTAACTTTATAAATTAGATTTCTTGTACGATATGAGATACTTTTTGATACTAATCTAAACTTAACGTCAAGAAAGGTGGAGACAAAGTATAAACTCAACCAGAAGCTTAGGACTTAGCGGTTCAAAAGTTTATTTGGATGAGAACTGGTTCTCGGGTTTCCCTCCACGGCTCGTCACGTTATCCCTTCAAAGCCATAACACAGTTCGGATTAGGTTTTTCTCTTTTAACTTCAATTTTGATTAGTTAAAAAAAATCTTTTTAAACAACTCGCATTTTAAAAAGTTCATTTTATTAATTCGTAAAACTTTCTTCATAGCTCATTAGACGAAAACAGCTTGGAAAGGGGGGAAGCTTGCGGCAAATCCAATCAGGGTCGGTCATTTATCAGCCTCCTTGAAAACGAAGTCTGTCTACATCAACTCTGATACTTTTCAAATCTAGGGGAAGGATTTAGAGGGTTCCTGGATTCATTTGAAAAAGAAGATATGGGTTTGAAGAGCTTCCAACGATAACTTCCTCAAGGATACAGGAGGAGGAAGTATTAAGTAGGAGAACACAGGTAGAGAATGTACGTAGGAGGGGGAAGCAAATTTCAATAGTACATTTTCATTCAAATTTAATTCAATTAGTAAAACCCAATTTTAACATACAATCTGTGCATAGTAAAACATTTATGCATAATAAAAAAAAAAAAAAAATTATTTTGAAAATTTTATATCAAGGTAGAAATTCAGTACGGTTAGCCAAAGAGAGGCCGCCCTCGAGCCGGCGAAGTGACTCACATTTCTGCCTAGAAAAATTATTAAGTAAAAAAAATTTTGGAAAATTAAAATTTTAAAAACATGGAAAATTTTTAAATAATTCAAGGAATGTTTAGTGAAAATTTGGTGAAGATCGGACCAACGGTACGCCCACAGCGCTCATTTTAAATCTTTGAACAGTCATATCTCCGCCATTTTGAAAAATTTCGAAAAAAGCTCTCGTCATTTTCAAGATTTCTGTGAAAGGAAGCTTGTGTATAAATTTGGTGAAGATCGGATGAAAATTGCGGCCGTGAAGTGTTCCGGAAAAAGTGGCGACGGACGGCCGGACGGCCGGACGGCCGGCACCACAGACAAAGTCAGGATCGGCAAAGATCACTTATCAGATTTATCCTACGGGGTCTGGAAGACCCTTTTCTAGTAACAGGGGGTCGGAGGGTATCACAGTAACTTCTTGAGGAAGTTAAAAGAAGATATGGAAGTAGCCACAAAACTAATAAAATTTGGCGGATAATAAAATCCGGGAAAAAAGGGTTTCTTCGCAAAATAAGTAAGAAAAACGCCTAAAATTGAGATTTAAAAAAACGGATTTGGCGGAATAACCTAGAAACCTAATGAGAAATCGGTTCAAAGACGTTTCTTGCGCGAATAAACAAGATTGCCTTCCGGTAAAAAAGAATTTTCGCAAGAAATCCCGGTAAAAGTACTAGTCTGGAGCTGGCCCCGACGGGAACTTCCTTAAAGAGAAGTAACAATATAGGAGGGGGAAGTATATGGGAGGGGAAGTATAACGGAGTGGGAAGTATGTGGGAGGGGAAGTATGTGGGAGGGGAAGTATGTGGGAGGGGAAGTATAACGGAGGGGGAAGTATAACGGAGTAGGAAGTATATGGGAGGGGAAGTATAACGAACGGGGAAGTACTAAGTTTTTTTTGTAAAAAAAAAATTTTGTTTCGGAAAATTTTCCGGTTTTTTCTTTCTTTTCTTTTTAACTTCCTTAAAGAAGTTATTGCGATACCCTCGACGTCGGGTTTTTGGGGAAGGGTCTTCCAGACCCCGGAGGGTCAAATCGAATATTGATCTTTACCGATCTCAACTTTGTCTGTGGTGCCGGCCGGCCGGCCGTCCGGCCGTCCGGCCGTCCGTAGCATTTTTTTCCGGAACACTTTACGGCCACAATTTTCATCCGATTTTCACCAAATTTTCACCAAAATTTCTTTAGCCGGTGAAGAAGAATGTAACGAGGGGGATTTTTGAATTTCGAAAAAATGGCGGAGATATGTCTGTTTGAAATTTTGAAAAATTCGCTGCGGCCGAACCGTTAATCCGATTTTCACCAAATTTTCACCAATTACTCCTTATATTTTTTAAGAATTTTGGTGCAAAAAAATTGCCACTTTTTAATTACTATTTTATTAGTAGGGAGAAATTTCGTACCTCTACCCTTTACGAGAGGCACATCCCTAGGCCAAAGAGCCCATTATTTCTACCTTGACACTTAGAAAATTTTTCGAAAAAAAAAAAAAATGGAAAAAAAAGGAAAACCCGGAAAATTTTTCGAAAAAAACTTTGAAAATTTTTTGAAAAAAAAAAAAAAAAATTTTTCGGACAAAAAAAACTTAGAACATTTTTCAAAAAAAAAGAACTTAAAGCCCGAAAAATTTTTCGAAAAAACTAACTTGGAAAATTCTCCTTTATACTTTCCCTCCCTACTACATCCCCTTCCTTTATACTTTCGTTCCCTTATACTTCCCCCTCCATTATACCTCACCCTCTGTTATACTTTCCCCTTCCCTATACTTTCCCCTCCGTTATACTTCCCCCTCCGTTATACTTCCCCTCCCATATTATACTTCCTACTCCGTTATACTTCCTACTCCGTTATACTTCCCCCTCCGTTATACTTCCCCTCCCACATACTTCCCACTCCGTTATACTTCTCCTCCCATATACTTCCCCCTCCTATATAGATACTTCTCTTTAAGGAAGTTCCCGTCGGGGCCAGCTCCAGACCAGTACTTTTTTTTTTTTTTTTTGTTTGAAAAATTTTAAAGTTCTAAAGTTTTAAAGTTCTTTTTTCGAAAAATTTTTTAAGTGTCAAGGTAGAAATAATGGGCTCTTTGGCCTAGGGATGTGCCTCTCGTAAAGAGTAGAAGTACGAAATTTCTCGGTACTAAAAAAACAAAATTTCTTAACTTTTTGAAAAATGTTCTAAGTTTTTTTTGTCCGAAAAAAAAAAATTTTTTTTAAATTTTTCAAAGTTCTTTTTTTTTGAAAAATTTTCTAAGTTTTTTTGTCCAAAAAAAAAATTTTTTTTTTTTTTCAAAAAATTTTCAAAGTTTTTTTTGAAAAATTTTCCGGGTTTTTTTTTTCGAAAAATTTTCCGGGTTTTTCTTCCTTTTTTTTTTATTTTTTTTTTTTGAAAAATTTTTAAGTTCTTTTTTTCGAAAAATTTTCTAAGTGTCAAGGTAGAAATATGTAATGGGCTCTTTGGCCTAGGGATGTGCCTCTCGTAAAGGGTAGAAGTACGAAATTTCTCCCTACTAATAAAAATAGTAATTAAAAAGTGGCAATTTTTTGCACCAAAAATTCTTAAAAAATATAAGGAGTAATTGGTGAAAATTTGGTGAAAATCGGATTAACGGTTCGGCCGCAGCGAATTTTTTAAAATTTCAAACAGACATATCTCCGCCATTTTTTCGAAATTCAAAAATCCCCCTCGTTACATTCTTCTTCACCGGCTAAAGAAATTTTGGTGAAAATTTGGTGAAAATCGGATGAAAATTGTGGCCGTAAAGTGTTCCGGAAAAAAATGCTACGGACGGCCGGCCGGAACCACAGACAAAGTTGAGATCGGTAAAGATCAATATTCGATTTGACCCTCCGGGGTCTGGAAGACCCTTCCCCAAAAACCCGATGTAATGAGATAAAAAGATGAGTAGTTGTTAGGGGGGTAGCTGATTATATAATATATAATATGATAAATGTTATATAATAAGATAAATTGTAGTTATAAAGTTATAAGAATATTTAGGTAGGTGGTATGTAATTGGGGGGGAAGGGGACTTTAATCTTTGTATCGGACTTACCGCTGAGGGAGCTGAGCGATGATGGTAGCTTGACCGAGATCCGTCAACAGGCCCCGATTTTCAGTAATTTCCATCCGACGAGGGATCTCTCCCCACTCCAAGGGACTCTTTATTTTCCGGGAAGGCATCTGATTGCTGACCCGGCATTTGATGGACTTTATAGTTTTTATAACTATTTCACCGGGTCAGCAGAGCCTCCCTCGAAGAATCCCTAATAAGAGGAGAGACAGGGGGAGATTGGAGATTTTGGTCCATTTTAATCATTACACCGACGTCGAGGGTATCGCAATAACTTCTTTAAGGAAGTTAAAAGGGTTTTTTAACAATCAAGAAAACTGAAATTCCGGAAAATGTGGAAAATTGGGGTTGCTAGTCTAAAGAAACCGAAAGAAAAGTCAGAAAATGTCGAATGGCTGCTGTAGGATTGTAAAAATTGAGAAAAACAGAAAAAAATCGCTTTCCTTGCCTAAAAATTTATAAAAACATTTTTAAAAAAAATGTTCTTTTTTTTCTAAAGCCGATGAAAAACGCTTTAAGGACGGGGACCCTCAACCACAAGCTCGATTTTAAAATAACCCAAAAATCTAATAAAAAAGGTGTTTTTGCACCAAAAAAACTTGACGAAAACGTTTTCCTTCCTCGAAAATCGATGAAAAACATCCAAAAATGAAGGTTTTTCGAACGCTAGAGGGATTTATCCAACAAAAAAAGTCGCTCAGAGTTTGTTTCCGCCCGTTGATGAAAAATAAATTAGGTAATTGAAAATTGGAAGGGATAATTTTAAAATGGAAACTTCAGTTTTATCGTATAAAATGAGATTTAGTGAAATGTTAATTAGACAATCGTTGGATTTGAAGCTGTAAATTTTGTTTTTTCCCTTCCTCCTCTCCCAACACGAACGGGCTTTACTTTTACCCACCTGGGTAAACATATTTCATTGATAACTTTGTGTCAAACTTGGTCGGGTTTGATTAATTCACTTCTCGTCTACTCTTCCCTCAACTCCCCGTTTCTTCCTTTAATCTTAGGCAACCAATTCAATTTCATTAAAATTTTAAAAATCTTATCTTTTTTTTTTTTGGCAGGAAATACCCTTCAACTGGGTTTTTGGGAGATTATTTGGTCGTTCTAAAGAATTTTTGCCGTTTTCCACGATATTTTGGCCAAGAAATATTTTTTAACTTCCTTTTTTAAGTTTTCACTTACCTACTTACTTTAAGTTTTTGGCGAAGGGTCTTGCAGACCCGGAGGGTCAAATCATTGATCTTTACCGATCTCAACTTTGTCTGTGGTGCCGGCCGGCCGTAGCATTTTTTCCGGAACATTTTACGGCCAAATTTTCCAACCGATTTTCTTCAAATTTTCACACAACCTTCCTGAATAGTTGAACTAGAAATCATCGTCTGCAATTTTAGAATTTCGAAAAAATGGCGGAGATATGCACGTTTGAAATTTTAAAAACTGCGCTGCGGCCGAACCGTTGTTCCGATTTTCACCAAATTTTTACCAAATACTCCTTTTATCTTTTAAAAATTTTTGGTGTAAAAAAAAATTATCAATTTTTACATTAATTATCGTTTTAGTAGGGAGAAATTTCACACGTCCACCCGTTACGGGAGTTATCTCCCTTGGGCAAAAATCCTATTATCTGTACCTTGATACTTTGAAAAATTTTCGAAAAAAAACTTAAAAAATTAACGAAAAGGAAAAAAAACGCAAATTTAAATAAGAAAACGTTGACAAATTTTCAAAAAAAATCTTCTAAAAAAAAAACAAACAAAAAAACTTTCCCCTCCCTTATACTTCCCCCTCCGTTATACTTCCCCTCCCTCGTACTTCCCACTCCGGTATACTTCCCCTCCGTTTTACGTCCCCTCTCTTGGGCAAAAATCCCATTATCTCTACCTTGATACTTTGAAAAATTTTTGCAAAAAAAACTTAAAAAATTATCGAAAAGGAAAAAAAACGCAAATTTAAATAAGAAAACGTTGACAAATTTTCAAAAAAAAAAACAAATTCTTCTAAAAAAAACAAACAAAAAACTTTCTCCTCCCTTATACTTCCCCTCCCTCGTACTTCCCACTCCGTTATACTTCCCCTCCGTTTTACGTCCCCTCTCTTGGGCAAAAATCCCATTATCTCTACCTTGATACTTTGAAAAATTTTCGCAAAAAAACTTAAAAAATTATCGAAAAGGAAAAAAACGCAAATTTAAATAAGAAAACGTTGACAAATTTTCAAAAAAAAAATTCTTCTAAAAAAACAAACAAAAAACTTTCCCCTCCCTTATACTTCCCCCTCCGTTATACTTCCCCTCCCTCGTACTTCCCACTCCGTTTTACTTCCCCTCCCATATACTTCTCCCTCCGTTATACTTCCCCTCCCTCGTACTTCCAACTCCGTTATACTTCCCCTCCGTTTTACGTCCCCTCTCTTGGGCAAAAATCCCATTATCTCTACCTTGATACTTTGAAAAATTTTCGCAAAAAAACTTAAAAAATTATCGAAAAGGAAAAAAAAACGCAAATTTAAATAAGAAAACGTTGACAAATTTTCAAAAAAAAATTCTTCTAAAAAAACAAACAAAAAACTTTCTCCTCCCTTATACTTCTCCCTCCGTTATACTTCCCCTCCCTCGTACTTCCCACTCCGTTTTACTTCCCCTCCCATATACTTCTCCCTCCGTTATACTTCCTCTCCCTCGTACTTCCCACTCCGTTATACTTCCCCTCCGTTTTACGTCCCCTCTCTTGGGCAAAAATTCCATTATCTCTACCTTGATACTTTGAAAAATTTTCGCAAAAAAACTTAAAAAATTATCGAAAAGGAAAAAAAACGCAAATTTAAATAAGAAAACGTTGACAAATTTTCAAAAAAAAAATTCTTCTAAAAAAACATTCCCCTCCCTTATACTTCCCCCTCCGTTATACTTCCCCTCCCTCGTACTTCCCACTCCGTTTTACTTCCCCTCCCATATACTTCTCCCTCCGTTATACTTCCCCTCCCTCGTACTTCCAACTCCGTTATACTTCCCCTCCGTTTTACGTCCCCTCTCTTGGGCAAAAATCCCATTATCTCTACCTTGATACTTTGAAAATTTTTCGCAAAAAAACTTAAAAAATTATCGAAAAGGAAAAAAAACGCAAATTAAAATAAGAAAACGTTGACAAATTTTCAAAAAAAAAATTCTTCTAAAAAAAAAACAAACAACTTTCTCCTCCCTTATACTTCCCCCTCCGTTATACTTCCCCTCCCTCGTACTTCCCACTCCGTCATACTTCCCCTCCGTTTTACGTCCCCTCTCTTGGGCAAAAATCCCATTATCTCTACCTTGATACTATGAAAAATTTTCGCAAAAAAACTTAAAAAATTATCGAAAAGGAAAAAAAAACGCAAATTTAAATAAGAAAACGTTGACAAATTTTCAAAAAAAAAATTCTTCTAAAAAAACAAACAAAAAAACTTTCCCCTCCCTTATACTTCCCCCTCCGTTATACTTCCCCTCCCTCGTACTTCCCACTCCGTTATACTTCCCCTCCGTTTTACGTCCCCTCTCTTGGGCAAAAATCCCATTATCTCTACCTTGATAGGTACTTTGAAAAATTTTCGCAAGAAAACTTAAAAAATTATCGAAAAGGAAAAAAAACGCAAATTTAAATAAGAAAACGTTGACAAATTTTCAAAAAAAAACAAACAAAAAACTTTCTCCTCCGTTATACTTCCCCTCCATTTTACGTCCCCTCTCTTGGGCAAAAATCCCATTATTTCTACCTTGACACTTAAAAAAAAATTTCGAAAGAAAAGCACTTAAAAAATTTTTCAGAAAAAAAGCGCTTTAAAAAGAAAACTCGAAAAATTAAAAAAAAAACCTTCCCCTTCGATATACTTCCCCCTCCCTTACTTCCCCCTCCCTTACTTCCCCTCCCTTACTTCCCCTCCCTTATACTTCCCCTCCCTTATACTTTACCCTCCTATATTTTACTTCTCTTTATGGAAGTTTTCGTTGGAAGCTCTTCAAACAAGTACTTTTCTTACCCATTATAACCGAAGAAAAAAAAATCTTTTTATTGTCTTAAGGGAACAGAAAAATCCATTATTTCCCTCCCTATGTGAATTTTAGGCTGGACTCCCTTGTCTCTTAAAAAAATAAAAGTGAAAATCGAACTTTATATTAGTTATTTTTGGTCTAAAAACTGTTAAAAGATTGTAAAATGATAACTGAAACGAGGTGTTAATTTAAAAATTTAATCTCGGCTTTCGTCAACTTGGCACTTTCGTGTTATCATTTTAAACAAAAGCTGTTTAGTTGATGAAGTAGGTATCCGAACTTGACAAGGGATATGGGCTTTAATTTAACAGAGCACTTCGATAAATCCTACACCGCGTTGCCGATAGCGAGTGAGAGAGACCTTTACATCCTAACATGAAACTCCTAACTCGGTTTCCGAAACAATTTGAACGCGGTTATGAGGTTTACCGTAAATATCTAACCCTTTGGCTCTCCAAACTTAAATAACAAAGTCGTATTTAGTAAAATGGTTATTTAATTGGCTTCTATCCTTGAAGTATGGAACATCGTTATCCCATTCCATGTAGCAGTCAACTCGCCATCTACCCCCATTTTTTTTCAAACCCCCGTTAACGTTCACAGCCTTTGATGCTCGAGCTAAGTGGATTACTATGGCTTTTAAAAAATCTCTCACAGAGCAGAAAAAAAATTGATGCTTATAAACTTTTTTTTTAATCTACTACTCCGGTCTTATTGGATGATATCTGACGATCCAAAAAAAATTGATCATATTACATTATTTCCTTTCAATTTTCTATATGACTAATTTACAAGATATTACCCCATTTCCCTTAAAAGCGCAATAAATCCAAAGGAAATAATGGCCTTTCGTTTTTTAACCATGAATTAAAGGACTATTTAAAAAATTAGCGATATAGTATATCTTCATTTTTAAAAAAATGTCTCCATTGTAACGGCTCGATAAAACCGAGATGCAATGAAAAAAAAAGGAAAAAAAACCTCGCTCCATTAATTGAATTAACGAAGGAGAAACCGTGGAAAAATGGTCTTTTGTAATAAAGTTATAATGACGGATTTCACCCTCCGCGGACGTAGATTCCGTTAACGGTTTAACGAAATTATTTTTGAAAAAATTTTATGCCAGAACGGCTTCGGAATAAAAAAAAATATTAACCACGTAGGATCCGAGAAGAACCGAAAGGTTTTTTGGTCTAGAACACCTGTGTTATCTAGTTTTGGGGCGTTTAACATCTTTTTTCCCTGGTTCCAAGCTTTTTTTCACAAATTTTTGGGGTACAAACACCGGGTTTATTGGGTTTTTGTGGGTTTGACGCACTATTTTTGGGTTTTCGGTGTTTGCACATATTTTCTGGTTTAAAAACATCCGTTTTCTTAGGCGTAGGGTGTTTTCTCATCTTTTTACTTGGTTTCGTTCCGTTTTCCTCGATTTTTTGGTGTAGAAACACCGGGTTTCAGCGGGTTTTTGAGCGTTTAACACGATCTTTTTAGGGTTTTGAGCGTTTTCACAGATTTTCTGGTTTATTGTCCGGGTGTTTTAACATCTTTTTTAACGGGTTTTGGGCTGTTTTCCTCAATTTTTTGGGGTAGAAACACCGGTTTCTTCGGTTTTTGAGGTTTTAACACCCCATTTATAATTTACCTCAAGTTTTTGGCGTAGAAACACCGGTTCTATCGGTTTTTGAGGATTTAACACCCCATTTATAATTTACCTCAAGTTTTTTGCGTGGAAAACCGGTTTCATCGGTTTTTGAGGATTTAACACCCCATTTATAATTTACCTCAAGTTTTTGGCGTGGAAAACCGGTTTAATCGGTTTTTGAGGATTTAACATCCCATTTATAATGTACTTCAAGTTTTTGGCGTAGAAACACCGGTTTCATCGGTTTTTGAGGATTTAACACCCTATTTATAGTTTACCTCAAGTTTTGGCGTAGAAACACCGGTTTTATCGGTTTTTGAGGATTTAACACCCCATTTATAATTTACCTCAAGTTTTTGGCGTAGAAACACCGGTTTCATCGGTTTTTGAGGATTTAACACCCTATTTATAGTTTACCTCAAGTTTTTGGCGTAGAAACACCGGTTTCTTCGGTTTTTGAGGTTTTAACACCCCATTTATAATTTACCTCAAGTTTTTGGCGTAGAAACACCGGTTCCATCGTTTTTTGAGGATTTAACACCCTATTTACTGTTTTCCTCAATTTTTTGGCATAGAAACACCGGTTCCATCCGTTTTTGTGGATTTTACGCCCTATTTAATGTTTTCCTCACTTTTTTGGCGTAGAAACACCGGTTTTATCGTTTTTTGAGGATTAAACACCCTATTTACTGTTTTTCTCAATTTTTTGGCGTAGAAACACCGGTTTCATCGGTTTTTCAGGATTTAACACCCCATTTATAGTTTTCCTTAATTTTTGGCGTAGAAACACCGGTTTCATCGGTTTTTCAGGATTTAACACCCCATTTATAGTTTTCCTCAATTTTTGGCGTAGAAACACCGGTTTCATCGGTTTTTGAGGATTTAACACCCCATTTATAATTTACCTCAAGTTTTTGGCGTAGAAACACCGGTTTCATCGGTTTTTGGGGATTTAACACCCCATTTATAATTTACCTCAAGTTTTTGGCGTAGAAACACCAGTTTTATCGGTTTTTGAGGATTTAACACCCCATTTATAATTTTTACCTCAATTTTTTGGCGTAGAAACACCGGTTTCATCGATTTTTGAGGATTTAACACCCCATTTTTAATTTGCCTCAAGTTTTTGGCCTAGAAACACCAGTTTTATCGGTTTTTGAGGGTTTAACACTCCATTTATAATTTACATCTAGTTTTTGGCGTAGAAACACCGGTTTCATAAAGCCATGAAGTGTTCCGGAAAAATGGTACGGCCGGCCGGTACCACATACAAAGTTGGGATTAGAAAAGATCTATAGTCTATTTGACCCTCCGGGGTCAGGATGACCCTTCCCCAAAAACCCCCGACGTGGAGTGCATCACAATAACTTCTTTAAGGGAGTTAAATCTGGGGGAAATAGGAGTTTTCTGACCCGAAAATACCAAAAAAATGGTCGAAAAAGTGGACTTTTGAAATCAAACCGGAACAGAAAAATCAAAATATACTCACTAAAATTTGAGGCGCTCCGAATACGAAGGGCGAACTCGACAAAACGTAGTTTCGAGATATTCGCATTTTAAAGTTTTCTGTTAAGGGCGAACTCGACAGAAAAGTCACTCTCTGGAATTTTCGTGGCGAAATTTTAGAATCATCATAGAATCATCATAGAATCATAGAGAAAAGAGTTTTTTAAAAATCACCAAATCTCGAAAAGAAAAAAAAAAATTAAATAAAAAAGGTTGAGAGCTTTGCCGCATATCGGTTTTTACGTATTTTAAAGGGGAAAAAAGGGGAAACTCAATATAAAAATTACATGGGTGTATTCTTCAAAAGGTCTAGAATCTGAAAATGAAAAAAAAAAAATTTGTCCGATGTCGAGTTCGCCCTTCGTATTCGGAGCGCCTCATTTGTTTTTAAACTAAAAAAAATTATAATCAATATTTTCTATGGGATTAACGGAATTGTAATTATGGTAGGTTTGTTTAACGTTCTAAACGAAGATAAAAGGGGTAGAGGGGTATGAAAGGGGTAGGACATAAGGAATGAATCAAGAGGTGCTAATCCTCCAGATAATCCAAAGGGTCTTTGAAGCATCTTGCAACCCTCTTGTAACCCTGTTAATATTGTATAGAGCCCAGCCATTGGACTTAACCCAACGAATCCTAATCGTAGGCACCGGGATTAACACACCTTTTTATTATTCATACAATCACAAGTTCTACATGATGAAATTTCTCATTGCAAAACTATTCGAAAATGGGGACCTGAAACCACAATATACTGCAAGTTCTTGATAAAGCATATATTTAGACCCTTTCAAAATGAATATCCTCATGTTCCCGGAAGTCATAAAGTGCACCTTTACTTAGGCTTCGGAGTGCGCTGGGGGGATTTGAGGGTTGGGGCGAAAGTAAAAAAATTGACTGCACTCTATCCCTAATACGAGTCAGACGTTGGTTGATTTTCAAGAGTCTGACATCTGAAATATTCGAAGCCAGTGGGAAATGCAAGTCGTGAAGGGTAGAAACCGCATTATACCCTCTTTCTCCACCCACTGGGGGGCTTCCTCAAATTTATGACCTTCACGTATTTACATATTGCCGTCGACGATCCACGATGACAATATATAGCTCTGGAAGTGACACGACAAGTCAATTATCTTCAATTAAATTATATTATATTTGGCATAAAGGGTTCATAAATTTAACGTCATCCTTCATGTAACTTCAACACGTTTCAGACATAAAAATTGACTTTTACGCCCAGCTCGATTGTTTCCAAAAATGACATTATTGACTTTTTTTGTATTATTAGCTATACAATACGTTTTCAATTTTTTTTTCCCTCCCCTTTTGATTCACTAAAAGTTATTGATCAATATTTTTATCTTTATTGAAAACTTGTATTTCACGCAGCGGGATGGACGGTTTTAATAATATAAAAAATCATAAAATGGACATCTGAAAAGGGCCACCCTTCCATAAAAGCCGGTGGACAGCTTCAGCTGACAATAATATCCCCCTTCATTTTTGACCCTTCGATATTGAAGTATTTCCTCCGTTTCGTGTTTTGTTTTATTAGGTATTTTTAAAATAAGTTCGGAGAATTTATTGAACTATGGAAAAAAGACTAAAAAGGGAGATTTTTGGGTAGGAACCGATGGAAACGCTTTAAAAAGGGGTTTTTAGGCCAATAAACTGAGAAAAACTCTTAAAATTTGGTTTTTTTGGATGAAAAATGTCCGAAAGTCTAATAATAGTACTAGTTTGAAGAGCTTCCAACAAAAACTTCCTTAAAGAGAAGTAAAAATATAGGAGGGGGAAGTATTGAAGAGGGGAAGTACAACGGACGGGGAAGTATAAAGGAGGGGAAGTACAACGGAGGGGGAAGTATAACGGAGGGGGAAGTATAAGAGATTTTCCGAGTTTTATCTTCTTTTTTTAAACAATTTTCCAACTTTTTTAATTTCCCGCTTTTTTTTTTTTTTCGAAAAATTTGCCAACTTTTTAACTTCCTCAAGAAGTTACTGTGATACCCTCCGACCCCCTGTTACTAGAAAAGGGTCTTCCAGACCCCGTAGGATAAATCTGATAAGTGATCTTTGCCGATCCTGACTTTGTCTGTGGTGCCGGCCGTCCGGCCGTCCGGCCGTCCGGCCGTCCGTCGCCACTTTTTCCGGAACACTTCACGGCCGCAATTTTCATCCGATCTTCACCAAATTTATACACAAGCTTCCTTTCACAGAAATCTTGAAAATGACGAGAGCTTTTTTCGAAATTTTTCAAAATGGCGGAGATATGACTGTTCAAAGATTTAAAATGAGCGCTGTGGGCGTACTGTTGGTCCGATCTTCACCAAATTTTCACTAAACATTCCTTGAATTATTTAAAAATTTTCCATGTTTTTAAAATTTTAATTTTCCAAAATTTTTTTACTTAATAATTTTTCTAGGCAGAAATGTGAGTCACTTCGCCGGCTCGAGGGCGGCCTCTCTTTGGCTAACCGTACTGAATTTCTACCTTGATATAAAATTTTCAAAATAATTTTTTTTTTTTTTTTTTAACTTCCTCAAGAATTTTTTTAACGGAAAATAAAATGGCGATTTATTAGGTACTTAATTTTTATTTTTTTTTTTCAAAAAACAGAAAACGAACAACAAAAAATACCTAAAATTTCTAACTTCCTCAAGACTTACTGCGATACCCACCAAATTTATTTCACAACTTTTACAAAAATTTAGTTCTCCTACTTAATACTTCCTCCTCCTGTATCCTTGAGGAAGTTATCGTTGGAAGCTCTTCAAACCGGAATTTTAATACATAGTCCGAGTATTTTTTTCCGAAAATTTTTCCAACTTTTTTTTTAATTATCCGCGTTTTCTTTTTTAAATTTGCGCTTTTTTCCCATAAAATTTTCCAATTTATTTTTTTCGAAAATTTTTTCAAGTGTTGAGGTAGAAATAATGGGCTCATTGGCCTAGGGACGTACCTCTCGTAACGGGTGGAAGTATGAAATTTCTCCCTACTAAAAAAATAGTAATTAAAAAGTGACAATTTTTTTACACCAAAATTTCGTAAAAAATATAAGGAGTAATTGGTGAAAATGTGGTGAAAATCAGACCAACGGTTCGGCCGCAGCAATTTTTTAAAATTTCAAACGTGCAATCTCCGCCATTTTTTCGAAATTCAAAAATCGCCCACGTAAGTTTTTTGTTCACCGACTAAAGAAAATTTGGTGAAAATCTCATGAAAATCGGTTGAAAATTGTGGCCGTAAAGTGTTTAGGAAAAAATGCTACGGACGGACGGCCGGCACCACAGACAAAGTTGAGATCGGTAAAGATCAATATTCGATTTGACCCTCCGGGGTCTGAAAGACCCTTCCCCGAAAACCCAACGTGGAGGGTATCACAATAACTTCTTTAAGGAAGTTAAAAGGGATTTCATCGCCGAAAATAAAAGAAACGTCTAAAAACGCATTAAAGTAGTTTCAATACCTACCAGAAGATCGAGAGGAAGAGAGGAAAAAAAAATTGTTTTTCCGCTGACAGAGGAAAACTCAAAAATATTTGACAACGAGGGTCTTCGGGGCAGAATCTTCACCTAAAAATGGAGGAAAATGGCCTGAAAATGCAAGAAAAAAGCTCCAAAAACCAACCCTGGGGTTTTCTTGGCTGAAAAATAGATAGGAAGACAGAAAATCTGTTGGGTTTCTTGACCAGCAAACTAAGGAAAACGGTAGAAAAATTTCGTGGGCGAAAACTGAGGATTGATGTGGGAGTCTTGAGACACTTGGAGGAGAAATTAGAATTTTCCATACTCCGTGTTTAGTGTATATCTCCGGATCATTTATCACAATGTTGGTCTTGTTAGCGGCTTTCTAGATTGCAGACTTAGTCAAACATTACTCTTACTCACTGTTAATAACTCTCGATATTTCTTTTAGGCAAAAACTCGGGGGGTCGGAAAATCTGTTTTGATGTATTGCCCCTGTAAATTCGGAATATTTATTTTAAATTTTTATGCATATTAATATATTCTGACCCCTGTTTGACCTTTTGAAAATAATATTTGAGTGATGTTCTAAAAAAAGGTCAAGCGGACGATGGCTAAAAGAAGTGACTAATTTCATTAGGCTTCGTCATCCCTTGAAATTGGTCAACTTGTAAGGGGTCGAAAATGAGTTTGAACACACGTGTTAGCTATGTTTACCCAATTATACTCGGCCATTCCCGGAAGGTACTAAAACCTCGAACAATAAACGAGGGGCCTCCCCGTTAAGATTTAATTAACGTAACCATCGATTAAAAATTAAACAATTCTACCTGTGATACATGGGGCGTTTGTTTCGGTATCTGGGGGTTCACGCTCGACCGGAGAAGACTGACCGGAGATATACAAGAGGGAGTTTCGGGTGGAAGAGCGGTAAATAGCGTTAAGGGTGAGAGGAATCTAAGGTCTATCGACCAAAAAAAAAACATGTCCAAATTTTTATCGAATACATTTCACCGGCGAATTTAACGTACCGTAACACACTGTTATTTTTCTCCGATCTAGAAAGTATTTAATTTTTTTTCAATTCCTTTCCATTCTCTTTTATTTATTTTTAAACAATTTTTTTAGGCGAAAATGATGAATTTAAAGAAATACACTCTTGATTTTTGGAACTTTTTCCCTGCTTTTCGACAGAAAATCGCCGCTACAAAAATTGTTGGCGTTTTCCTCTTTCTGTAAGCCTAAAAAGCCCTAATTATTGGATTTATGGGAGTTTTCTTAGTTTTTTCTCTGCTCTTTAGGCTAATAATATCACAGTTTTTGGGATTCAAATGTCTATTTAAGCCAAGAAAACCCCTTTTAAGCGGAATCTTTAGTCTTTTTTTGGTTTTTCCTCGGAGAAATCATCTTCTTATCGCATTTTCGAGCTTTTTAACTTCCTTAAAGAGGTTATTGTGATACCCTCCACGTCGGGTTTTTGGGGAAGGGTCTTCCAGACCCCGGGGGGTCAAATCGGATATTGATCTTTACCGACTTTGTCTGTGGTGCCGGCCGTCCGTCCGAAGCATTTTTTCCGGAACACTTTACGGCCACAATTTTCAACCGATTTTCACCAAATTTTCACACAACCTTCCACTTTCTTCTACCTTGATACTTAGAAAACTTTTAGAAAAAAAAATTTTTTTCGGAAAAAAAAACCGGAAAATGTTTTGAAAAAAAAAATCGGAAAATTTTTTGAAAAAAAATTAGAAAATTTAAAAAAAAAAAAAAAGCGGTATTACTTACCCCCTTTGTACTTCCTCCTCCGTTATACTTCCCCTCCCTTTTACTTCCCCTCCGTTGTACTTCCTTCTCCGTTATACTTCCCTTCCCTTTTACTTCCCCCTCCGTTATACTTCCTTCTCCTCCTTTATACTTCGTATATATCTTATACTTTCCCTCCGTTATACTTCCTCTCCTTTGTACTTCCTTCTCCGTTATACTTCCCTTCCCTTTTACTTCCCCCTCCGTTATACTTCCTTCTCCTCCTTTATACTTCGTATATATCTTATACTTTCCCTCCGTTATACTTCCTCCTCAGTTGTACTTCCCTCCTATATACTTCCCCCTCTGTTATGCTTACCCTCCTATGTACTTCCTCCTCCGTTACACTTCCCCTCCCTTTTACTTCCCCTTCCGTTATACTTCCCCTTCCGTTATATTTCCCCTCCTTTATACTTCCCCTCCTATATTTTTACTTCTCTTGAAGTTTTCGTTGGAAGCTCAAGTACTTTTTCCTCTCTTTAAGCCTCAAAACCCTTATTTTCTGGTCATTGCTCAGAAAACTCCATTTTTATCAGATGTTTGGGAGCTTTTTTCGGTTTTTTGAGCGGCCATCTTTTTACGAATTTTAAAAACCCCGTTAAAACCTGGTTATTGCTGTTTGCCTACCTCTTCAGACATAGAGAACCCCTTTCAACATCCGTTTTTCACAGTATTTCCCCGAAAAACCCCTTTTGTAACTATCCTTGTAACTTCGCTGCTTTTTCCAGGAAAATCTCGTTATAGCTGAGAGAGTCACCCATTGTCTTGAAGTGGTACAATATGATCTCAAAATATAAAACCCAAATAATGAGATATTTAAAGTTAACCCTTTTCTGTTTGCTTTTCCATGAAGGTTTTCCATGAACTTAAAAAAATGAAACATTCGCTATTAAAACATACGTCGAAAAAAGAATTCCTGCGGGAGGGAAAAAATGCTGAGTCCGGTATAAGAGCCTACGCCAATTATTATCTAAACGAGGTTATTCGGTTATTCCGGAGGGATACAATATTTAATTGAGAAAAATGGATGAAATGTACATAAAAAGAATGAAGGAAGGTATTCAGGGTGAAGAGCTCTTTTTTGAGTTCTTGTTTCTGGGATTCAAGTCAAATAGAGAAGACTGTGTGTTCAAAGGGTTCGAACTTTTAATGCCTAAGGCCTTAGGACGTCGAGTCCATTTAGAGAAAGAGAAGGAAAGCTAGAGGACTGGGTATAAATCGAAAGCCCTCGAGGGGTCTCCTCCAAACCGCGGCCAGTGTCGAACTTAAACTCATCCACTATTCGCTCGGAGGAGACAGCATGTAAACTTTGGACTCGGAGCTATCAGCCCCTTTCCGTTGTTCTCTCTTCCACCCCTTTGATATTGATTGCTTCCCCCTTTCTCTCTTTCTCTCGAGCCTTGAGGCATCTACGTGCCTCATTGCCTCAGACCCAACACAGAACACGCAATTACCATAATTACAATGGAAGCATTGATACCGGATTTAATCAACCTGAGAAGCGCTCATTAAGCAAATTCTTTGAAAACTCAACCTTCTTAGACTAAAAACATCTTTAAGTTATCTAGCTTTTAAAAAATTATCACCATCAACCCTATATCTCCATCTAGTCAAATTCTCCTCCTGGGATAGGGACGGCCATATTCTTTGGGTCATCCAAAAAAAGCGAAATAACGCCCTCAAGACCAGCTGGAGTAATAAACAGTTCAAAAAACCTCACGCTAGGGAATAGCTCACCTGACGAGGCTTTTTAAGCCGAAACGCGTCGTGAGATACCCGTTATCACAGTCATTTCTTCCTCTATTATTGGTTAATTCTTTGATAGTAAATTCAGTAAACGACGCAATAAAAATTAAAAGTAAAAATTAACCTTTTAGGTCGTTTTCCGACGACACCCGATTCTCTAGTGCGTTTTTCATTGTCTTTCTACCGAAAAAAGCCCTTTTCGATAGGTTTTCGGTTATTTTTACCATAAATAGGGAATTTTTCCACTGTTTTTAGTCTCATCTAAATTGTAGACTTTTAGAGCCTTAAACATTCAATTTTCGAAGTTCAGGAGTTGGGGGTTGAAAAATGATCTATAATTCGATGATGTAAACGAATATTTGTCCGCCAGAAATTTTTTTGGTACTTGGCTTTAATAACGAGTGGGTCAATTTTCTCATGGGAGGAAGAGAAATGGGCTCAACTCACGTATATTTTGAAAAATGGTTCGGGGGCCGCGACAGTCCTCCCCGACGTCCCATTATTGTCTCAGAGCGACATCACACGACTCAAAACACACCGAGTTTAGATTAATAACACGAAAATTAATCGTTGTTAAAAAAGAGACCGTTTGTTTATATGGGGAATTATTAGATGGGGATCATGTTTTGTTAAAAATTGCCTAAACGGGGATGGTATGATTAACGGTTGGTTAATTTCGGGTCCCTCGTTTCTGTCCTAGGGAAAAGACTTAACAAATTTCTCTCTAAATCATCAGCTAATTGACTTGCCCCCGTGATAATTGTAATAACATTCAAGGTTTTCGCGAGGACGAGAGAAGAGGGGACCTACCGACCGCGCCATATTTCTTATTGCTAAGTCAGCCAAACAATAATCGCATTAGAGGAGCCGTCCTCTCTTCCCTCCCGCAACGACACCCCCTATTCTACCTTAAGCTCAAGCCTTCTACCCTTAATTCCCAGATATATTACCTTCCTCTTCCCTAATTCCATATATTACACTATCCAACCGCTACGCTTTTTTCCTTTTGTTTCCAGAGGATTCACATCCACCTGAAAGCCCTTCAATGTGATTTACAGCGTGAATGTTTAAAAAATACAAAAAAAACTTTTTTTGGAGACCCTGAATTAAAGGTCGGATCTGGGTGATTAAATTGTGCTTCGAGATCGGTGTTTGTACACCCTTCTCACCCTTGGGTGTTTGTTGTTAGGGCTGATTACCACTCCCTTCCATCAAAGGCCAATCAATCACCGGAATTGATCTTCCCTACCCCACACTCACCTGCCCCTCGCAGAATGTCTATCTAAAAATTCATAAACTGCATTTGAGGGGCGGATAAAAATTTTCATTCTAAATATTACTTCCAGGGTTCCCCTGAGTCATTAGCCAAACATTGCGTTTTTAAGACACTTTTGGCAGCAATTTAAGACATCCCTACAAAAACCACTGGGCAACGATGAATTTTTCCATTAGCCCCCTATTATCTAAGAAACGGCTCGCTAAATCGAAAAAATCTACAAAATAAAAAATACAGCTGACAAAATTTTGTACAAAAATGTACTTAAGTGTTTTTGCTTAAGACCAATAGTTAAAGCGCTATCAGCAAAATGAGCAGATGTTCAAAATTGCGGGACAAGAAGGTTGGAACAAATATGGTTTCCCTATGCGTCTACTTTTTAAGAAGGAGGTTTTAGGACCAGCTTGGTGTGATAGATTCGACCCGGAAAAGCATCATCAGCATAGATTCAAAATATGAACGATTAATACTCAATTGAGCAGCTATGTGTAATAGATTCGACCTTTCCCAGTTCATATTTTGATACTTCTGTAACTTTTCTGGTCGAATCTCGGGTAGGACAAAAGACTAGGAAAACGGCCTAAAACGCTAATTTTTGGCCAAAATACCCGAAAATCTAGTAAAAAGGGCTGTTTTTCGGTAGAAAGACAATGAAAAACGCACTAAAAATAGAGAATCGGGTGTCGTCGGAAAACGACCAAAAGGTTAATTTTTACTATTAATTTTTATTCCGTATTCCGCAAGTTTACTGAATTAACCATCAAAGAATTAACCAATAATAGAGGAAGAAATGACTGTGATAACGGGTATCTCACGACGCGTTTCGGCTTAAAAAGCCTCGTCAGGTGAGCTATTGCTATCCCTAGCGTGAAGTTTTTTTGAACTGTTTTTTGGTGGATAGACCAAGAAAAACGCCAAAAATTTGGTCGGGTTGCACAAAAAAACTGTAAGAAAACGGCCTAAAACGCTAATTTTTGGCCAAAATCCCCGAAAATCTAGCAAAAGGGCTGTTTTTCGGTAGAAATACAATGAAAAACGCACTAAAACTAGAGAATCGGGTGTCGTCGGAAAACGATATAAAAGGTTAATTTTTGGTCAAAATAGCAATTTAGAGAAACGGGGTTCCTAGACCAAGGAAGGTGGAGAATGGCCTAAAAGTTATTTTTGCCCAGAATAACAGAAAATCTAGCGGAACTTGGCTGTTTTTTGGTGGAAGGACCAAGAAAACGCCCGAAAAATTGGTCGGGTCGGACAAAAGACTGTAGGAAAACGGCCTAAAACGCTAATTTTTGGCCAAAATACCTGAAAATCTAGCAAAAAGGGCTGTTTTTCGGTAGAAAGACAATGAAAAACGCACTAAAACTAGAGAATCGGCCTAAAAGGTTAATTTTTACTTTACATTTTTATTGCGGCCGTATTCCGCAAGTTTACTGAATTTACTATCAAAGAATTAACCAATAATAGAGGAAGAAATGACGCGTATCTCACGACGCGTTTCGGCTTAAACACCTCGTCAGGTGAGCTATTCCCTAGCGTGCGGTTTTTTGAACTGTTTTTTGGTGGATACACCAAGAAAAACGCCCAAAAATTTGGTCGGGATGGACAAAAAAACTGTTAGAAAACGACCTAAAAGGCTAATATTTGACCAAGGTGAGAGGTGAGCTATTCCCCAGCGTGAGGTTTTTTTTAACTGTTTTTTGGTGGATAGACCAAGAAAAACGCCCAAAAATTTGGTCGGGTTGGACAAAAAACTGTTAGAAAACGGCCTAAAAGGCTTATTTTTGACCAAGGTGAGCTATTCCCTAGCGTGAGGTTTTTTGAACTGTTTTTGGTGGATAGACCAAGAAAAGCGCCCAAAAATTTGGTCGGGTTGGACAAAAAACTGAAAGAAAACGGCCTAAAAGGCTAATTTTTGACCAAAATACCCGAAGAGTATTTCAAAAAGAACCCAGGGCTTCTATTCCCAAGCGTGAGGGAATAGCTCACCTGACGAGGCTTTTTAAGCCGAAACGCGTCGTGAGATACCCGTTATCACAGTCATTACTTCCTCTATTATTGGTTAATTCTTTGATGGTTAATTTTTGGTCAAAATAGCCAATTTAGAGAAACGGGGTTCCATAGACCAAGGAAGGTGGAGAATGGCCTAAAAGTTATTTTTGCCCAGAATAACAGAAAATCTAGCGGAACTGGCTGTTTTTTGGTGGAATGGCGATGAAAAACGCCCAAAAAAATTGGTCGGGTTGGACAAAAAACTGAAAGAAAACAGCCTAAAACGCTAATTTTTGGCCAATAAACCCGAAAATCTAGCAAAGAGTTTTCCAAAAAAATCCCCCTCCCCCTCCCCTACAACCCCCCTCCCCCCCCCCTCCCAGTTTCCAGGACAGAAGACGTTGGGAACACCCTGAAAGAATAATTTTAGGCCAAAATACCCGAATATCTAGCGAAACTTCGACAAAAAAAAACTGTATAAGACGCCCTTAAACACCCTTGCCCAAAAAACTGTTGAAAACACCGTGAAATCTAGTAAAAGGGATATTCCTTAAATAGACGTCCTGAATTTTTCTATAATCTCTACAGGACTTCTAAACTGGTGTCAGCGCTTGTTGAATAGTAGATCCTGGGTTCGAATCCATATTGAAGTAAATATTTTTTTTGTGCTGAATAAACTTTAAGAAGTGAAAAAAATAAAATAAAATGAGCTGGAAAAAAAAATAGTTACAGAACGCCCCCACGTCTCGACCGTTGGGAACAATCAATGGAAAAGCGGAGTCAGCTTTTCCCGTCGAGGTCCGTTGGAAAAGGGCCGGCGACTGATTAAGTCCCGTTCCTTTTCCACTAGGACGAGACGAAACTTCAATTTTCGTACTGCGGCGTGGAAGACTTCACCCTCCGATCGATTTTTAAGACGGTCTGGCGCCACAGAAGACGCATCTGAGGGGTCGTTGAAACGTCTAAAGAAAATGCCCTCCCACTCAACAATGGTCCTTTAAAAACGGAAATAAACATCCCCCGAACCACTTTTGCATTTTATTACCCCCTTAAAAATCATTAAAGTCCCTTGTATTTCAACAATTTTTGTTACATAAAAAATGAGAACATGTTTCCGATGAAAAAGAGGATTTTGTGTTTTCCCCGGGAAAATAGTAGAACACATGAGAGAACGAAATTATCACCGCACAGTTTATCCTTCCCCACTCCCAAAACAACAAACACACGCACAAATGACCTCACGGGTATTATCCATGATTGGATGGTCAGGAATATCCTCTTATTTCCAACCTCCACCACTTCAGAATCCACCTATCAATTTCGCCGAATCAATTCTATCCTATATAAGCAAAAAGGATACAGAAATCGCTTTTTTTTCCCCCCTAATTCCAAATAAACCGTTTGTTATCTTTATTCTCTACGTGATTCTTTTCCGAGTTTCTTTTTTAAAAAAATTAATGAATTTAAATTCAAAGGGGAGAAATAAACGTTTCTAAAAATAAAAAGGAAGACGATTCCGACGTGTCTAACCTCTTCCTCTAATAACAGAAGAGATGAAGAAGGGAGCCCTGGGGTTGATTATCTTGCGAACTTAAGACCTTTAATTAACAGACAAAGTTGCTCTATACACATCCATTTAAGGATAAAGTAAGGGCTGAAGGAAAGGGTAGGTTTTAATACTTGAAAAGAGGAAAGTGAAATTTTCCCAAAAGATGGGTCACGTATAAGCCCCGACGTCCTCCCGGGTTAATTAGACTCAAGTTACCACAAGGCGAAAAGAGAGTTGAATCTGAAATACGATTAAAGTGTCATTTATTCATAATTGGATTACCTAATTATTTACAGGTTAATTTTAACCTAGAAAACAAATCATCCGGTATAATTCCAACCAAACATGCTTTTCTAATTAACACAAATGATATTGTTATTTCAAATTTTCTAGTATTTTTAAACTGATTATAGAAAAACCCCTTTAGAAGTTTCATTTACAATAAAAACAATTCATTTACAATAGGGTTTTTCTGTCTTATGTAGCACTACAAAGCGGTGGGGGCCATTAATCCCATATTTTCGGGACTTAAAGATTTTTATTAAATTCCTTAAAGAAGTTATTGTGATACCCTCCATGTCGGGTTTTGGGGAGGGGTCTTCCAGACCCCGAATATGGATCTACACCGTTCTCAACTTTGTCTGTGGTGCCGGCCGGCCGTCCGTAGCATTTTTTCCGGAACACTATACGCCCACAGTTTTCAACCGATTTTCACCAACTTTTGACACAACCTTCCTGAATAGTTGGACAAAAAATTATCATCTGCGATTTTTGAATTTCGAAAAAATGGCGAAGATTGCGCGTTTAAAACTTCGCTGCGGCCGATCCGTGGCCAATTTTCATCAAATTTTCACCAATTACTCCTTACATTTTTTACAATTTTTGGTGTAAAAAAATTATCATTTTTTAACATTATTTTTCATTTTTGTAGGGAGAAATTTCATACTTCCACGCCTTACGGGAGGGACCTCTCTTGGGCAAAAATCTCATTATTTCTACCTTTGAAAAAAAAAAAAAAAAAAAAAAAAAAAAAAAAAAACTTACAAAATTTTTTGGAAAAAACTCGGCAAGTTTTCAAAAAAAAAAAACCTGGAAAATTTTTCAAAAAATCTCGGAAAATTTTTTTAAAAGTCAAAAATTTTCCACAAATAACACCATTTTCGAAAAAAAAAAAAAAAAAAAAAAAAACTTGGAAAAAAAAATTTTATAAAAAAAACTTCCCCCTCCGTTATACTTCCCCTCTCTTTTTCTTCCCCCTCCGTTATACTTCCCTCCCATTTTCTTCCCCCGTTATACTTCCCCTCCTTTTTTCTTCCCCCTCCGTATACTTCCCCTCCCTTTTTCTTCCCCCTCCGATATACTCCCCCCCTTATACTTCCCCCTCCTATATTTTTTACTTCTCTAGGAAGTTTTCGTTGGAAGCTCTTCAAACTAGTACACACTTTATCTTGAGGTAGTTCTCATATTCGATTTTCTTTGGGCCAAGTAAAGTTTTCTTTTTTTTTTGTTTTTCCCCCAGAAGTCACCATTTCTCCGGGAGTTTTTCTCGATCTTTTGGCCAATAGTAACCCTTCTGACCAGAATTCAAGGATATTTTTCTTGCTATTAAAAGTTACAGAGGGAGAAAGAATGAAAAAAAAACGGATATTTCACGACCGGTTTCGGCGTAATACGCCTCATCAGGTGAACTATTTCCTTATTTTTCATTCTCCTACACTTTTTACTTGACTCTCATTAGACGGTATTATGGACACCGCGGGAAGGTGGACAAACTATCCGTTTATACGGCACCCCTCGTGCCCCACTACCTCCTAATTGTCACTACACCACCTCTTTTTATACCTATTAAGGAATTCGAAGTATTTTTTTACTATAGGGTTTTTGGTTCATGCGTAATCGCGCAAATAGGGAACGTTTTATGGATGCTATTAAAAGTTACAGAGGGAGAAAGAATGAAAAAAACGGATATTTCACGACCGGTTTCGGCGTAATACGCCTCATCAGGTGAACTATTTCCTTATTTTCATTCTCCTACACTTTTACTTGACTCTCATTAGACGGTATTATGGACACCGCGGGAAGGTGGACAAACTATCCGTTTATACGGCACCCCCTCGTGCCCCACTACCTCCTAATTGTCACTACACCACCTCTTTTTATACCTATTAAGGAATTCGAAGTATTTTTTTACTATAGGGTTTTGGTTCATGCGTAATCGCGCAAATAGGGAACGTTTTATGGATGCTATTAAAAGTTACAGAGGGAGAAAGAATGAAAAAAACGGATATTTCACGACCGGTTTCGGCGTAATACGCCTCATCAGGTGAACTATTTCCTTATTTTTCATTCTCCTACACTTTTTACTTGACTCTCATTAGACGGATTATGGACACCGCGGGAAGGTGGACAATAAATAAGGAATAGTTCACCTGATGAGGCGTATTACGCCGAAACCGGTCGTGAAATATCCGTTTTTTTTCATTCTTTCTCCTCTGTAACTTTTAATAGCATCCATAAAACGTTCCCTATTTGCGCGATTACGCATGAACCAAAAACCCTATAGTAAAAAAGATATTTTCTTGTTTTTTGGCTAAAAAACAGCCCTTCACCAGATTTTTGGGCATTTTTCTTCAATCTTTCTCCTTTCAAGCGCAAGAAGGAGGTCCTTCGGTCCCACCGAATCTAAGAAAAACGCCCAATAATCCGGGAAAAGGGCTGTTTTTCTGCTGAAAAACAAGGGAAATTTCCCTTAAGGTGAGAAGGGTTACTATTGGCCAAAAGGATTTCAAGCCCGAAGAAAAGGTGAAAGGTCGAAGAGTATTTATACTATAGGAGATGAAAGTAACCTCTTTTTTTTTAATTATTCATATCAAATTATTAAAAACAGATCTGCTGAAGAAGAAGGGATTTTAAAGAAGGATGGTAGAGATAAAAACGTTAGCGTTTAGAGGGTTAAAACCCTTTTGAATATTTATCTATTTTTAATGGAAATTTGTAATCTTATGCAATATTAGCATTCGACACTCGATGAAAAAGGGGGTTAATTATGTTCGTGGGAGAGAAAAAAAAATGTAGACAGAAATTACTCTTTTTTCTCTTTTTCTCCCCCCTTTTTCTATCTTTCTTCTTGCTGTTTTTCCGTTAAACAGAGGAAATTGTATAAGCGCCGGCGGGCATAAAACTGATTTCCATTGAATAAATCAGAGTTTAATCCATTCCAAAAAAGCTCGCTGTAAAGGGAAAAAAAGAGAAAACGGGGAAAGAGGAAAAAAGGCGCGTTCTCGAGGTTTAACGGATGAAAAGAGAGGGGGTGTAAGATTTCCAGCCCCTCCGGTAATATATTGAACTCGAAATTGCCGTCGAGATAAAAATACGAAAAGTGCAAGATCCCTTTTTTTGGAGCCTGGAAAATTTTCAAGTGACTTAAAAACGCCAATCAATTTGTTTTTTTAATTTTATTTTGTTTATTTTATTAATATACGAAGGTGTAAAAAAAGTAATTGGATTAATTGGATTAGCTTTTAGAATGAATTATAATTATTAATTTTTTATATTTATAAAAAATTAGGTACAAAATAGACCTAAGTATTATTTTCGCCGTCAATAATGGGCTTGGAAGGTTGAAAAGTAGGGTTGGGGTAAGCTGGTATTGCCCCTCTTGGAAATCAAGTTATTAAGCCTTTATCACGTAGTCGGGACTTAAACGAATTAAAAAGTTTCCTTCCGTTATGTAAAGTCTGCTTTTCTCTTCTTCCTCCCCTCTTCGGACCACTTTTAACTAGATACCTTTTTAAATACATTTTTTCCATCTTTTTTTTTAATGTGAAAATACTTTTCATCCATCGCTTAAAAGAAGAGTTTTTAAAACTTTTTACTGGATAAAACGTATCTTATATTATTTTTCTTTCTTCTTTCTCGAATAATGCGTGCCCCAGTCGTTTTTTCAGCCCGATTAGAAAGGCTGCAGTAATAAGGTAAAAAAAATTTTTTTTTGCAAATTTTAGGGGACCTTTTTATCAAAATATTGAAAAATTTAATTTATATTTTATGTTTCACGGTAGAAATAATGGACCGTCTGCCGGAGGGATGCTACTCCCGCCCATGGTATCATCTCACATTTCTCCCTACTATAAAATTAATTTTTTCCTCCAACGGGCGCAGCGAGTTTTTAATTATTTTTAAAATTAAAACAAATACAGGGTGATTGGTGTTCTTTTATCCTAGTAGGTATTTTATGACGTGAAGGATTATGGATAAATCTAAATTATGGATAAAACCGTCCTAGATTTATCCATAATCCTTCACGTCATCAAATACAGGGTGTCCGGAAACACATGGCAAGCGTCTGGGAGAGCGTTAAAAAGTGGTTTTACGAAAAAAGTTAAATGTAAACCCCCCTTAATTTAAATCAAAGAATTTGATGGTGTAGTTTAAAATCCGCCTGGATATACAGGGTGTCCCAGACACAACCTAACTTCGTTATTTCAAATGAGAACCCCTATTTTTATTTCAGATTCGTAATCTACGCAAAATTTCAAGTAGATTTGAGTACTCATATGACGATTTTGGACAACTTTTAAAAAATGTCAAATTTAGCGTTTTTTGCTCTAAAATCCGTTAAAATTGACCTAGGAGACTCGTTTTTTTTTTAATTCCACTTATTTTTTCCCGAAGAATCCAACTGTCCAAATTTGAGCATCTTCGCATTCTGCATCACGAGATTTCGTCGCTAATGGCCTTTTTTCAAGTTTAACTCCAAATTCCATACTTCAAAAATGGAAATTAGCGATTTGTTGACGGAATTTTAATTTTTGATGCATAAGCACAAAAGACGCTGTAGCTCTTTCAAAATTTGTGGTCCGAAAGAAAAATTCCTTTCAACAAGTGCTAATTTTCATTTCTGAACTAAAAATTTGGGTTCTAACTTAAAAAAGGCCATTAGCTTTTTTCCTTTTCTCTGGTCTTCAAAAAGGGTTTTTTAGATAGTTTTTCTCACTTTTGTAGAAGAAGCGCATTTACTTTTTTAGGCGACTTATGATTAATAAACAATGTTGTTGTTGTTTAAAAAAAATTTTAAACTAGTAAAAACGATTGATTTTATCCTTAATGTAATACAATTGTTAATAGGATTGAAGAAGAGAACTGAATATGAAAGAGTTTAACGTTTCAAAGGTTTAATTAAATTTTGCTCGATATTACCCCCATCCCCTTTAATTCAAGTTTTAAACTCATCCTATGGGAAGAGTTTTGAAATGAAAACACAGGTAGAAAATAAAAATGTTTATAATTTAAATAAAAAAAATTTTTTGAACTAAAACTCGGTTGTTAACTTTTTCGGCCTGTTATTAGCCTTGAACTAATTAATATCGCGCGTTAAAAACCTTTGTCTTTTATTTAATTGGGGTCCCGATGTCTTCGAGTCGGGTGTTAAAGTTTTCCTTCAGACCCGCAGCCTTTTCCGGAGTCCCCCTTCCTTTTCGAGGGGACGCTTTAAGAAAAAGTTCTTCTGGAAGGCGTCCCACGACGTAATTTTAACGCCATTATAACAAATTTTCCACTTTCTTTTCTCTTTTCCGAAAATCGTCCTCGGTGAAACTCAAATTGCCTCCCCGGTTTCGAAAATTGCCCTCGGAAAACGTCAAAAGTTTCTACTTGGGAAAGAGAACAATCTTGAATATTTTCTACGCGCTTTTTCCACTAGAGTCTCTGGGGGGCGAGGTACGCCGCCCTGATTTTGGGGTGATAATTTTTAAGTTCCTAAAAGAGAAGCTATTGTATCACCCTCGGTATAAGGGGTTCTTCCAGATCTTTAAGGAGTAGATTGTCTGTGGTGCCGGCCGTCCGTCGTATTCTCCCGGAACACTTCAAGGCCACAGTTTTCTAGTAATCTTGAAAATTTCGAAAGCTTTTTTCGAAATTCGCCAAAATGGTGGAGATATGTATGTTGTTTGTTTAATACCGTTGGTGCGATCTTCACCAAATTTTCACTTTATATTAGGTGTACAAAATGAAACTCGGCTAAAATCTACAAAATTTAAATTTACCCTGTGGCTGAGTTTCATTTTGTACACCTAATAAATAAAAATTGTAGGAAATTTAATTTGCACTTAATTATTTTTTTCTAGGATGCACCATTTTCGGAAAAAAAAATTTTTTAAATAAATTTATCTTGAAAACAGTGCATCCTAGAGAAAAAATGAATAGAATAAAAATTAAAGAGAATTAAATTTCCAACTGATTTTATTTAGTGCATTTTTTCAATATCTGTAACGGTTTAGGATTTACAAGCCTTTAAAAATTATCCTTCTTAATGGTTATACTTCAATAACCTTCTTACACGGAGAAGGTCAACTTTTGATGGACTTAACGCCTAAAATATTCAAAATTTTGAAAAAATGAACTACTAGGTGTACAAAATGAAACTCGGCTAAAATCTACAAAATTCCTTACGCTGGGGCCGAGTTTCATTTTGTACACCTAATATTTAATAGAATTTAATTAAAAAAGATAGAAAAATTCTCAAAAAATATAGTTGGAAGAAAGGGGTATCGTCGCCCGTTCCGATTGACCTGGCTGGGCGAAGATTACATTTTTTTCTACCTGCTGAAAAAATATTTTCAATATTAGGGACAAAAAAGTATGACTTTGCCCCACTTTGAGGAAGTTCTGGAGCTCGCCAAAAAATTCGCCAAAACACTAGTTAGAAGACCCCAAAACTTAGGTTTTATCCTAACTTTTTAACTTCTTCTAACATCCTGAATTTTTAAATTTTTTGGGGACCGAAAATTATGTTAGAGAATGAAGTAGGCAATCTTTTTTAGGCCTAAAAAAGGCCTTTGTTGTTAAATTTGTATCTTCCGGTGAGTTAGCACCCAGAGACATCAAGACCTCTGGTTTCTGGCGCCCACTCTTTTAATTAACTAAAGAATTTTTTGTCAAAAAGCTTCCGTTTTCTTTGTCTCTCCAGTGACGTGAAACAAATCTTTTCGAGTTGTCAACTCTGTTTTTAATAAAGCAAACGTCACCGGGGCTCTGAGGATAATCCTCGGACAGCAATAACTTTCAGACCTTTTCTTTCTTTTAATACCTTCACCCCCTTACGTTGTCACTTCATATTTCAACGAGACGATTTTTATATTTTAAAATTTCACAAAAAGTTCTCAAATGATGAATAGTTTAATTCAAAGAAAGGACGAGCTCAATTTTGCCCGTGAGACAAGAACGAGTTTCTTATTTACGATTCCAACGGTAACGTCCGTACTGGGAATATAGAACCTTTTCATGAAGAAAAAAAAAATAAAAAACCTTACTTAAGTCAAACTACTTCTTATTCCAACCCCTGAACTCTTTAAAAATCCATTTCAACTTTTTTTTTGTTCAGAAAAAGAAAGTTTTATTTTGAATATTTTAAAAGATTAATTGATATTAGTATTAAACATTTTGTTATTACGCCGAAGTTCTTTTAAAGGAACCTATGAGAGTAAAAAAAAAGGAATCAAAGGAGGTCTTAGAAACACTTTTAAAAGGAGACCAGATTTTTTTTTTTCCCTTGTGTGAAGATGCAAAAGGCCTTTTGGACGCGAATCACAACAAACCACTAAGCCATTCAAACAGGGAATGCCAACCTCAAAACCCCCGCCAACGGAGCACTAAATATATTCCCTTTTCATCCACTTTGAGGAGAAAAAAAAAAATTTTTTTGTCGGATCTCAATAAAAGGAGGGGATTTAATTGGCCTGGAAAGAGGGCCGAAAGATTTGATTTACAATTGGATTTCCCAAAATCTAGGAAGTACCTATTTTCAAAAATTAGGTGGACTTTTCTACAGCTTTATCCTATTTTTGTCAAAAAACCAATACAATTTAAGGGCTTCTTCTCGTTCCTAAGCCACAAAAACCCTTAAATAGAGCATTTCTTGTTAAATCAGCCAAAAAAACGACTTTTTAATAAAGATTTCCTTAATTTTTAGAAGAAAACCTACTCTCCCCTCCTTTTCGACCAAGAAACTCCCTTTTACCAATTTTTTTGGCTTTTCCTAACTCTTGTAACAGAAAAAAACTTAGTTTCATCGGTTTTTATAGTTCTAGTTCAGAGTTTCTCAACCTTTTGAAGCCTGATGGTTGAAATTTAAGTTGTTTTTTTAAATGTTAAAATACTGAGGGATGATGCTCTACGAAGAGCCTGTAGACAAGCATCTTTTCCGAAATTGAAAGGATTTCAGAATAGTTGATAATTAACTCATCAGTAATCACTGATTAATATTACCTGTAAACAAGCATTTCGCGACGCCGCCAAGGAGAGCTTGAAAACGGGAGCACGGGCGCTTAATCCCTCCTCAAATTTTCTTCTGTCATACTAAACCCGCAAGACTTGGCGGTCATGTTGGTTTAGTATCTAATGCGCCTCGATCGACCGGCTTTTTTTTCCACAGTTTTTATCCCATTTTCACCAGATTTGAATAGGATCTTCCCTTTGTAGTTGTCTTGAAACTAACTAGGGTGATTTTTGAATTTCGAAAAAAAAATGGCGGAGTTGTGTTCGTTTGAAATTTTAAGAACTGCACTGCGGCCGATCGAGGCGCATGAGATACTAAACCAACATGACCGCCAAGTCTTGCGGGTTTAGTATGACAGAAGAAAATTTGAGGAGGGTTCACCAAATTTTCACCAAGTACTCCTTATATTTTTAAGAATATTTGGAGAAAAAAAAATTAATTTTTTATTTTAAATAATTTTTTATTAAAAATTAATTTTTTTAATTTTATTTACAAATACACTGTGTATAGAGTAGGGAGAAACGTGATACATTTACCAGAGGCGAGATCGACATCCCTCTGCTAGACGGCTCATTATTTGTACGTTGATACTTCGTCGCGTTAATTCTAACACCGGACAAGTCATTTTTTGTCAGTTTTGAGTTATCCATTGTTCTGATGGTAAATTTTGTGGTGGATCGAATTCCGTTGGCAGTTTAACCCTAAAAACAACAGAAAACGCGTAGTTCACGATTTAGCCAACAGGTAATGCATTGATTCTAAAGAGAAATTAATCCGTATTTTGGCTCCCCTGAAAACTTAGGAAAAATGACTTGTCCGGTGTTAGAATTAACGCGACGACTTATAAAAATTTTAGAAAAGAAAACGTAGAAAATTGTTTCGAAAAAAAAAATTAAAATATAGGTAAATTAAAAAGAAAAAATAACAAACTTGAAGATATACATCCCCCTCCGTTATACTTCCCCTCTTTAATACTTCCCCCTCCGTTATACTTCCCTCTTTAATACTTCCCGCTCTGTTATACTTCCCTCTTTAATACTTCCCCTTCTTTATACTTCACCCTCCTTTATACTTCCGCTCTTTAATACTTCCCCGTCCTATATTTTTCCTTCTCTTTAAGGAAGCTTTCGTTGGAAGCTCTTCAAACTAGTACTTTTACCTAATTTTTCTCAGTTTTTGAAGGAGAAACCCTCTTTTTTTTCTTGATTTTACTCAATTTCCTCTCTGGTTTGGCCGAAAAACTCCCTTTTTACCCAATTTTAGGCTTTTCTTATCTTTTTTGACCCAAAAAGCATATATTTTTACCGGATTTTCGTGAGTTCTCCTTCGTTTTTTGACCGAGAAACCCTCTTTTCTAAATTTTCTGACGTTCTTCTCAATATTAAAGGCCTCCTTAACCTTTAAAAAAATCTAGTTTTTAGAGCGGTAGCTTCTTTTTCGTCTGTCTGATGAATTGAGGCGCTCCGAATACGAAGGGCGAACTCGATAAAACGTAGTTTCGAGATATTCGCATTTTAAAGTTTTCTGTTAAGGGCGAACTCGACAGAAAAGTCACTCTCTGGAATTTTCGTGGCGAGATTTTAGAATCATCATAGAATCATAGAGAAAAGGGTTTTTTAAAAATCACCAAATCTCGAAAAGAAAAAAAAAATTAAATAAAAAAGGTTGAGAGTAGAGCTTTGCCGCATATCGGTTTTTACGTATTTTAAAGGGGAAAAAAGGGGAAACTCATTATAAAAATTACATGGGTGTATTCTTCAAAAGGTCTAGAATCTGAAAATGAAAAAAAAAAAATTTGTCCGATGTCGAGTTCGCCCTTCGTATTCGGAGCGCCTCAATTGTCTTTTAATTAGGTAATGTCTTAAATGTTGGATAAGAAAATTGGGGTGGGATGATGAAGAGAAGGTGGAAAAGGGGTCGAGGTTGTTTGGGACAACTTAATTGTTGTGGCTTAAGTTGAGGCGAGCCAAAACAATCCGAGAGCACCTCAAGGCAGAATCGTTCGCTACATAACTTCTCCAATTAGTGTACTTTGAGTTATAAAGTGAATATGAATTTCATGTAAACCGCGTACGCCCCTTCGAAATTACCGAGGGTGAAATGATAAATTGTTTAATTTCAATGTCCTGGAATTATTTGGAGAGTGGAAAACGTTTTATACAAATTGAAGTTTAAAAAACAAAATATTTAAAAAAAATTCTTTAGGGAGGAGGGAGAAAAATAGCCTAAGGGAGCTTAAACTTCTTTGTAGTTCGGTGAAAAGTGAGGTTGTATGAGAAGGATGGGCGAGGTGGGATGAGTTTTAGTTGTGACTCCGACGATGGTGGAAGGAGGGACAGGTATGTTCCACGAAACTTGGTTGCTGAACGCCCGAGGCCTTCCCAGGTCCAAGGAGTTTAAATTATCCCAATTCTAGTCCTGGAGGATGCTGAGCACGTAGGCTCGGCTTTAAAACTTCAACCCCCCACCCCAAGCCTTACGAATCCCTTCTTTTTGTGGTTAAATTGCTTCTGATCAACCTTATCTTTCCTCAAAAAAAAAAGTTCATTAAAAATAAATAATTAGTTTTAAAAAAAAATTTATTTCTCAACCGCGACGATAAGGCTGTTAAGGGCGTTCTCGAGAGTTGTACTTTTACAGGTGGATGCCTTTCAATTAACTATAAATGGGATTCCCTTCTCTTTATAAAGTGAGAGAGGTCGAATTCCCTTTTTACCTTCTTCATCAAAAATAATATAATGGCGAAGGGGGCGTCAAAGCGAGCCTTCTCTAAAAGCCCTTGTCGATCCATCGAATCAAAGAGAATCATTAAGCAATCGATTCGTTCAATATTTGTTTACGTCATAAAAAAGCAAACAAAATTTTTTTTCACCCCGAACATAAAATGTTTATTGGTTTTAAAGATGAAGTTGTTTATCTCGACTGGAAATGTTTATAAATGTCGGAAAGGGCTTCCAAAGCGCTGGAAACGAAAAATAAAAAAGAGGGTTGCTCAGTCAATAATTAAGGGAAAGGGTTTTAAGTTGGTTGCTTTGTACATATTTCGTTGTGAGCATTGGTTTTCGGTTTTTCCCTTCTATCTTGGAAACCGTCGCTCAAAACGAAAAAATGTCCTAAGTAAAAGTTGTAGCTACGGAAATTTACTACATAAAATATGTTATTAGTGTTTTCCGTCAGAGCTATATTTTAGGAGATATGAAGGTTTTAAGTTTTCAGACAGGCTCTGTAGGATTATTAGTTTTAACCTCATAACTCCTTAAATAATGCTCTTACGCAAATAATAAATAAAATTTTGGAAGGAAATCTTTGTACCAACAACTTTTACTTAGGACATTTTTTCGTTTTGAGCGACGGTTTCCGAGATAAAAGGGAAAAACCGAAAACCGTTGCTTACAACGAAAAATTAGCAAAGCAACTCACTTAAGAACCCTCATATCTCCTTAAGTATTGCTCTGACAAAAAAACCAATGAAGTCTTTTTTGTAGGAAATGCTTGTAGCTACGACTTTTACTTAGAACGTTTTTTCGTTTTGAGCGACGGTTTCCGAGATAGAAGGGAAAAACCGAAAACCGTTGTTAACAACGAAAAATTTGCAAAGCAACTCACTTAAAAACCATCATACCTCCTTAAAGAAAATTCCTGAAATCTTCTTTTTTTGTCCTTCAACGAGGGAGACCGAATGAAAGTACTTGAGGGTTTCTGGGTCAAAAATGAAGGAGAACTCACGAAAATCCGGTAAAAATATATGCTTTTTTGCTCAAAAAAAGATAAGAAAAGCCTAAAAATTTGGTAAAAAGGGAGTTTTTCGGCCAAACCAGAGAGGAAATCGAGAAAAATCAAGATAAAAAGAGGATTTCTTCTTCAAAAAACTGAGAAAAATTTGGTAAAAGTACTAGTTTGAAGAGCTTCCAAGAAAACTTACTTAAAGAGAAGTAAAAATATAGGAGGGGGAAGTATAAGGGAGGGGAAAGTACAACGGAGGGGCAGTATAAAGGTGGGGGAAGTATAACGGAGTGGAAGTATAAGGGAGGGGGAAATATAACGGAGGGGAAGTATAAGGGAGGGGGAAGTATAAGGGAGGGGGAAGTATAACGAAGAGGGAAGGTTTGTTTTTTTTTTTTTTGAAAAATTTTCCGAGTTTTCTTTTTTAAAGCGCTTTTTTTCTGAAAAAGTTCTTTTCTTTCGAAAATTTCTTTAAGTGTCAAGGTAGAAATAATGGGATTTTTGCCCAAGAGAGGTCCCTCTCCTAAGGCGTGGAAGTATGAAATTTCTCCCTTCTAAATGATAATTTTTTCACCTGAAATTCATAAAAATATAAGGAGTAATTGGTGAAAATCGGACCCACGCGAATCGGACCGTTGCAACGGTTCGGCCGCAGCGAATTTTTTACGGGAACTTCTTTGAAGAGATTTGCCGGAGGAATGTCCCTCTCTTCCGTAGTGAAAGTATCACATTTCTCCCTACTATTAAAAAAATTAACACCGAAAATTCTTAAGAAATATAAGGAGTATTCGGTAGAAGTTTGGTGAAAATCGCACCTACGGGCATCAGCTCAGTTTTTAAAATTTCAAACAGACATTTGAGGCGATCCGGGTATGAAGGGCGAACTCAACAAACGTAGTTTCGAGATATTCGCATTTTAAAGTTTTATGTTACGGGCGAACTCAACAGAAAAGTCATGCCCTGGAATGGGAAAAGGAGTGGGGGTTGTGGACTAGGATGTGGAGTTCGCCCTTCATACCCGCTCGGATATCGCAGTTACAGCTTTGCCGCATATCGGTTCTTACGTATTTAAAGGGGAACAAAGGGCGAAATCAACATAAAAATTATATGGGTGTATTCACCATGAGTTCTAGAATCTGAAAATGAAAAAAAAAAAAAATTGTCCGATGTTGAGTTCGCCCTTCGTGTGGAGCGGCTCATATCTCCGCCATTTTTTCGAAATTCAGAATTCACTTTCTAGAATTTCTCGTTCATCCATTGTGTAAAATTGTGGCCGGAAAGTATTCCGATGCTACGGCCGGCCGGAACTACAGACAAATTTGAAATACATACATAATCAATTTTACCCTATGTGCTCTGGAAGACCAAAAAAAAAAACCTAAAATTTTGGGGATGCGTGGAATAATTTGCCTTCGAAGTCACCTACCAATTGTGTTTTGAAGATACGTGGAACTCCCTCTTTTCTCTAAATTGAGGCGGCTATTCGAGGATCCATGAATGAAATTTCATGGCCACCTTTTTATAATTTTAAAATGGTGTCTAAAAGTAAAAGTTAAAATGAAACAAAGCGGATCAAATCCGTGTAATTCAGTTAACAGTCGGAATTCGGAGTATCCTCACGTAGGAGCTTCCCTTGAATAAGTTAGATGGAGTGGAAGTTGTCTTCGTCGATTACTGGAATCTATGGCCGTAAAAAAAGACGTAGAGTGGGGAGCAAAGAGATGGGGAGAGAGAGCAAAAAAAAAAAGATCAATTACGGGCTACATGTCGCCTTTTTCCGACCTCTGCGTCTACGAGATATCGAAAACCAGGGGGGTGGAAATAGGTAGAAATTGCTGTGATTTTAGCGCCCTCATAAAAATTCCGATTTCTGCATGGGGGAATAGATTATCGACTTTATTAAATTGGAAGCTATAGGAATCATCAATCAAAAAATCTTAAATTTTTGGCTTATCAGAGAGATTTTTAAGAGGATGTATGGTTTCTTAATAATAATAACTCATGGACATTTATTACTGGAGGTTTCTTTGTTTAATAGGAAGGGTTGGGAAGTTTCTCGTAGTTGCGAAGATTAATTAATCTTCTTGAGAGGATGTTTAAGGATTCCAGACGGGCCGTCTCAACCGGGGTTTAAAGCGGAGGAATATGGAGAGAGGGGCCACTTTTACCTTCTCATTACTCGGTTCTCCGCCACGTTTTTTACCCTCTTCCGCTTTCCGGGAGGAGAAACTGAAAATAGAAGAGCCTCCGTCCCATTTGTCAGCCTCGGGGCCTCCGAGACATTCACTCATTTAGTTCGGGAGGGGTCGCCCCTACGGGCGGTTAAACGGGTAAAGAAGTCGCTTTCGGAAAGGCCCTGGGTTTAACTTGCCTCATTACCAAGTGGAAAACAGTCGGAGCTGTCAAGCGTTTTTGCACCTGCCGAAAAAAAAGGGAGTCTTTTATTTTACTCCCGCCTTCCCGGAAAGCGTGGGCGGAGGTGCAATTTATCATAAGTTGTGACTTAAGGATCAACTCTCTAGCACCTTCCCTTCTCAGTTATTCATCACGTAAACCTTGTGGAAACTTCAGACTTCCTTCAAAGCTCCCTCCGATTTGAATAATTTAGACTGATCGATTTGTTGCTTTTATCATTAATTTTGCCCTTTCTTACATTAGCGCTGAAAATATTACCCTCACATGCATAACTTAAAAACCAATTTTCAAAATTTTTTTATGCAAAGAGTGGCTCGGAAACCGCTTTTTTTTTTTAGGAAGGGTGGGTGCTAAATCCGAAGTTTCCCCTCATTATTGGTTTTTTTTATGACAGGTGGCTCTATCTATTCGGGAACCGTGGCAACAATGAGGTTCAGGGAAACAGCCTGTTTCCTGCTTCCCGTTGTGTCCAGTCTTTCAGGGGCTATAATTTCAGAAAAAAGATGGTGGTTTCTTGGTTAAAAGATTTTTCTAAAATTATGACTATGTCTCTCGAAAAATCATAGAAAGCCATGATTTTTGTGTGACTTTTTCTCTCAAAAAATCATAGAAAACCTGATTTTTTTAACTTATTTCTCGGAAGAATTTTTATTACTTTCTCTCGAAAAATCATAGAAAACCTGTTGTTTTCCTACTTTATCTCTCAAAAAATCATAGAAAACCTGATTTTTTCCTCAAAAATCATAGAAAACCTGAATTTTTATGACTTTCTCTCTCGAAAAATCATAGAAAACCTGTTGTTTTCCTACTTTATCTCTCAAAAAATCATAGAAAACCTGAATTTTTATGACTTTCTCTCTCGAAAAATCATAGAAAACCTGTTGTTTTCCTACTTTATCTCTCAAAAAATCATAGAAAACCTGAATTTTTATGACTTTCTCTCTCGAAAAATCATAGAAAACCTGTTGTTTTCCTACTTTATCTCTCAAGAAATCATAGAAAACCTGATTTTTTTTCCTCAAAAATCATAGAAAACCTGAATTTTTATGACTTTCTCTCTCGAAAAATCATAGAAAACCTGAATTTTTATGACTTTCTCTCTCGAAAAATCATAGAAAACCTGAATTTTATGACTTTCTCTCGAAAATCATAGAAAACCTGATTTTTTTCCTCGAAAAATCATAGAAAACCTGATTTTTTTTCCTCGAAAAATCATAGAAAACCTGAATTTTTATGACTTTCTCTCTCGAAAAATCATAGAAAACCATGATTTTTGTGTGACTTTTTCTCTCAAAAAATCATTTAAAAAAACCCGATTTTTTAATAACTTTTTCTCTCAAAAATCATAGAAAACCTGATTTTTTTTATAGCTTTTTTTCTCGGAAGAATTTTATTACTTTCTCTCTCGAAAAATCATAGAAACCTGTTGTTTTACTACTTTATCTCTCAAAAAATCATAGAAAACCTGATTTTTTTTTCCTCGAAAAATCATAGAAAACCTGAATTTTTATGACTTTCTCTCTAGAAAAATCATAGAAAACCATGATTTTTGTGTGACTTTTCTCTCTAAAAATCATTTAAAAAACCCGATTTTTTAATAACTTTTTCTCTCAAAAAATCATAGAAAACCTGGGTTTTTTTATAAATTTTTCTCTCAAAAAATCATAGAAAACCTGATTTTTTTTATAGCTTTTTTCTTGGAAGAATTTTTATTACTTTCTCTCTCGAAAAATCATAGAAAACCTGTTGTTTTACTACTTTATCTCTCAAAAAATCATAGAAAACCTGATTTTTTCCTCGAAAAATCATAGAAAACCTGAATTTTATGACTTTCTCTCTAGAAAAATCATAAAAACCATGATTTTGTGTGACTTTTTCTCTCAAAAATCATTAAAAAACCCGATTTTTAATAACTTTTTCTCTCAAAAAATCATAGAAAACCTGATTTTTTTATAACTTTTTTTCTCGGAAGAATTTTTATTACTTTCTCTCTCGAAAAATCATAGAAAACCTGTTGTTTTACAACTTTATCTCTCAAAAAATCATAGAAAACCTGAATTTTTATTACTTTCTCTCGAAAAATCATAGAAAACCTGATTTTTTTTTTACGTTTTCTCTCAAAAATTCTTTGTGGCGTTATTTACGTCCCGTTAACGCTTTTTATTCGACCAGCTGGGTGTGACGAATAGTACTTATCTGAAATTGGAAATTTGACTTTGACTTTTTTCTCTCAAAAAATCATTAAAAAACCCGATTTTTTTATAACTTTTTCTCTCTAAAAATCATAGAAAACCTGATTTTTTTATAACTTTTTTTCTCGGAAGAATTTTTATTACTTTCTCTCTCGAAAAATCATAGAAAACCTGTTGTTTTACAACTTTTTCTCTCAACAAATCATAGAAAATCTGATTTTTTTCCTCAAAAAATCATAGAAAACCTGATTTTTTTTCCTCGAAAAATCATAGAAAACCTGAATTTTTATGACTTTCTCTCTCGAAAAATCATAGAAAACCTGATTTTTTTATGACGTTTTCTCTCAAAATTCTTTGTGGCGTTTTTAACGTCCCGTTAACGCTTTTTATTCGACCAGCTGGGTGTGACGAATAGTACTTATCTGAAATTGGAAATTTGACTTTGAAAAACCCTGATTTAGAAAGACATTAGGAAAAAGTGCGATTGAAGAGGAAAGTATAATAACGTAATGAGTTAACGAGTTCCTAATGCAAAGTATAAACAGAGAAGAGGGATAAGCGTTGGCAGGCCATTTGTTCCTCTGTAATACGAATAAAGGGGTAGGTCAGGAGGGGAAAAACAGAGGTAGAAGGGAGGGGCGTAGAGCGGAAAAAGGCGGCCGGGTTAGCTATTCATGCCCTATGTCATTGGCAAGTCAAATCCGTCCTCCTCATCATTCAAACGACCGTAATATCTCTGGCAATTTAAGACTCAACCACATAAAGGACAAAAGCTATAAAACGTGAAGAAGTGGCGTGCGGCTGGGGGTGAGTCAGGTGTACCAACCCCTCATATATTCTATTTCATTCGAAGATTATTAGACTTTCCCTTGAAATATATAGGAAAAGACGGTTTAATATAAGGATTCTCCCTCCGCGTTGCAATTTTTTCCCTTTTTTTTTCAAAACTCATGAAATCCAATATACCCAGTTAATTAAAACAGATAAAAATTCTATAAATTGATTTTCGGATTAGCGTGACATATTACTTTTGTCCTCAGTAATTGGAAACAATTGTTTAAACGAAATTGTGAAAAATTGCGAGTCCGGAGGTTTCCCCTGCAGGGCATTAAAAAGGGAATCCATTACAATCATTTCAATCGTTTCGAAACGGAATTAATTTCGTATATACGAAAAATTTTTGAATTTCAAAAGCCTCCGATCATCTCAAGGGATTTATCAGGTCATTGAAAAAAATAGCGCTACACGCTGATTGTTTTTTATTTTTAGGTAGATATCGAAGGAAAAATCCTCCATTTTTCAACATTTTTTTAGTTGTTTACTTGGATTTTTAAGCCAAATTTTGCCGGTTATTTTGTCGTTTTTCTCGATTTTTCAATTTTTAGCCAAGAAATTCCACTTTTACCGGAGGAAAGTAATAGTTTGAAGAGCTTCCAACGAAAACTTCCTTAAGAGAAGCAAAAATATAGGAGGGGGAAGTATAAAGGAGGGGAAGTATAACGGAGGGGAAGTATAACGGAGGGGAAGTATAACGGAGGGGGAAGTATAACGGAGGGGAAATATATGGGAGGGGAAGTATGACGGAGGGGTAAGTATAACGGAGGGAAAGTTCTTTTTTTTTTCAAAATTTTCCAACTTTTTTTGAAAAATTTTCCGAGTCTTTTTGTTGAAAAATTTTCTCGATTTTTCAGTTTTTAGCCAAGAAATTCCACTTTTACCGGAGGGAAGTACTAGATTGAAGAGCTTCCAACGAAAACTTCCTTTAAGAGAAGCAAAAATATAGGAGGGGGAAGTATAAAGGAGGGGAAGTATAACGGAGGGGAAGTATAACGGAGGGGAAGTATAACGGAGGGGAAAATATAAGGGAGGGGAAGTATGACGGAGGGGAAGTATAACGGAGGGGAAAATATAAGGGAGGGGAAGTATGACGGAGGGGGAAGTATAACGGAGGGGAAAGTTCTTTTTTTTTCAAAAATTTTCATACTTTTTTTTCAAACATTTTCCGAGTCTTTTTGTTGAAAAATTTTCTCGATTTTTCAGTTTTTAGCCAAGAAATTCTACTTTTACCGGAGGAAGTACTAGTTTGAAGAGCTTCCAACGAAAACTTCCTTTAATAGAAGCAAAAATATAGGAGGGGGAAGTATAACGGAGGGGAAGTATAACGGAGGGGAAAATATAAGGGAGGGGAAGTATGACGGAGGGGGAAGTATAACGAAGGGGAAAGTTCTTTTTTTTCCAAAAATTTTCCAACTTTTTTTTTTGAAAATTTTCCGAGTCTTTTTGTTGAAAATTTTTCTCGATTTTTCAGTTTTTAGCCAAGAAATTCCACTTTTACCGGAGGGAAGTACTAGTTTGAAGTGCTTCCAACGAAAACTTCCTTTAAGAGAAGCAAAAAATATAGGAGGGGGAAGTATAACGGAGGGGAAGTATAACGGAGGGGAAAATATAAGGGAGGGGAAGTATGACGGAGGGGAAGTATGACGGAGGGGGAAGTATAACGAAGGGGAAAGTTCTTTTTTTCCAAAAATTTTCCAACTTTTTTTTTGAAAAATTTTTCGAGTCTTTTGTTGAAAAATTTTCCGTTTTTTTTTAAATTTGCGCTTTTTTTTCTAAAAAATTTTTTAAGTTCTTTTTTTTTTTCGAAAATTTTTTTAGTATCAAGGTAGAATAATGGGATTTTTGCCCAAAAGAGGTCCCTCTCGTAAGGCGTGAAAGTATGAAATTTCTCCCTACAAAATGATATTAATGTTAAAAAAAATGATAATTTTTACACCAAAAATCGTAAAAATATAAGGAAGTAATTAATGACAATTGTGAAAATCGAACTAACGGTTCGGCCGCCGAGAATTTTTAAAATTAATAAATGATTTTTTAAAAATAATAAAATTAATTTTAAGACAGACATATCTCCGCCATTTTTTCGAAACTGAAAATCGCCCTCGTTAGTTTTGTTTAGCGACTAAAGAAAATTTGGTGAAAATCGGTTAAAAACTGTGGCTGTAAAGTGTTCCGGAAAAAAATGCTACGGACGGCCGGCCGGCACCACAGACAAAGTTGAGATCGGTATAGATCCATCCGAAAATTTACCATACGGGGTCTGGAAGACCCTTCCCCAAAAACCCGACGTGGGGGCGGAGAGAACTTTCCCCTCCTTTATACTTCCCCCTCCGTCATACTTCCCCTCCCTTATATTTTCCCCTCCGTAATACTTCCCCCCACACAATAACTTCTTTAAGGAAGTTAAAAGGGAGGTAGCGCCAGAAATCCCAAGGAACCTGAAGAGGATTAACACTATTTTGAGTGAAAACTTATATCTCATTGTCAAAAATACCAAATAAAACCAAGAGTAAACAAAGATTTAGTGGGGTTGGTAAACTTGGAATGGTTTACACGATCAGGGCAGGAAAGTGCGTTCATTTCGGTAATTAGGAAAACTATCCCGTAACGCGTTTCTAATCAAATTACCTTCGATCAAATATTCATCAAGGCGGATCGTGAGTCACCGATTCCCTGACCCTCGGATCTGTTCAATTGGAACAATAGTTCGGAGGGCGGCGGTTGCGAACTCAAAAGGGGCGAGGGTGGGCGAAGTAGAAAGGAAATGAAAATTGTATAAGATAAACCCGGTAGGGCAGTTACGTTTAGATTTGCCGAGAGGGGACAAATCCTCTCCCTTACTTTATTGAGCTACGATTTAATAATTCAATTAACCTACGCCTGGAAGGGGAATTGCCGTACTTGAAGAAAAACCAAATCTCTATAAATCTCAATTATCGCCTTTTTCATGGCAGTTATAAAATAAGAATGGAAACATCAAAATTTACATTCTCATACGTCTCAAAATCATCCGTATGAAACTGAATAAAATCAAGTACATTTTCACCTCAAAACTCATGATTTTCATGATATTTCCAAATAAGGAATTGAGGATTTTTGGTCAAAAAGATGAGGAAAATGCTCAAAAATTCTGTTAAAAAGATGTTTTTTTTCCTTTGAAAAATCGAGAAAAACGTCCAAAAATGCCTGCAACACCCAAAAATCAAATAAAAAGCGTTTTTTTTAAATTTTTTTTTTTAAAGAAGGAAGGAAGTTGACGTAAGGCCTAATCTTAATAAAATGCTCCTAAAGTGATTGACAATGATATTTATTTATTTATTTTAAAGAAGGAAAAAAAAACTGCTAAAATTTTTATCCTTCTATTAGGTGTACAAAATGAAACTCGGCTAAAATCTACAAATTCAAATTTACCCTGTGGCTGAGTTTCATTTTGTACACCTAATAAATAAAAATTGTAGGAAATTTAATTCTCTATAAATTTGTACTTAATTATTTTTTTCTAGGATGCACCATTTTCGGAAAATAATTTTTTTAAATAAATTTATCTTGAAAACAGTGCGTCCTAGAGAAAAAATGAATAGAATAAAAATTAAAGAATTAAATTTCCAACAGATTTTATTTAGTGCATTTTTTCAATATCTGTAACGGTTTACGATTTACAAGCCTTTAAAAATTAACCTTCTTAATGGTTATACTTCAATAACCTTCTTACACGGAGAAGGTCAACTTTTGATGGACTTTAACGCCTAAAATGTTTAAAATTTTGAAAAAATGAACTACTAGGTGTACAAAATGAAACTCGGCTAAAATCTACAAAATTCAAATTTACCCTGTGGCTGAGTTTCATTTTGTACACCTAATACTTATGTATTCAGGAAAACGCCCAAAAATTAGCTGCGAAGAGCATTTCTTGCTCAAAAACCGAGAAAACAACAAAAATTGGCTAAAAACAGGTCAAAAAACCAAGTGAACTGCTGAACCTTAATAGAGGTGAGAGTTTCTCGGCTGAAAAAGGGAAACGCCCTAAGATCTGCCAATAAAAGGGTTTCTTGCCTAAAAACGCCTAAATAAGGGCCTTTTCTTATCCAAATAACCTAGACAAAATGCTTGAAAGGGTTTTTTTTCTGCTAAAAATTTAGAAAAAAATCAGGAGAGTTTCTTGTCCAAAAACTGAGAAAAACGCTTAAAAAGGAGTTTTCGCTGGTGAAGAACTGTAAAAGGAAATCCTAAAAATTTTGCGGCCCCCAACGGCTTGCCACAGGATGTCTTAACTTGAGAAGGAAACTTTGATGTGCTTAAAAAGAAATATTTAAAATAAAAATTGATGGGAAAAATCGTCCAAAAACGAGCTTAAGATGTGGTGGTTCCAAGACGCTAAACCGATTGTAAAGGAAAAACCTGGAAGGGATAATTTCGCATTTTCATACATGAACGAATTATCTTTTCATGATTTATGAAGTAGCGTATGGGGGTAGAAATTTTTTTTTTCTTCCCCCTGAGGTGGGATGAGATTACACATTCTTTCCTTCACAATATTTCCGCCAGCTCATTCCCCGACACCCTCGAAAAAGAACCCTCTCCCTCCTCTCTAAGAATTAGGATTGACTCAAATTTCTTGTTAAAAATTTATTTCCCGGAACTAACCCTCCCTTCCGCAACGTCTAAGACGCCCGGGCGATTCCGGTGCATAAACAATTTAGATTGAAACTACCTTCCCTCTATTTATGGTAGGCCGATAAATAAATGTATTCCTCCCAGCCTATTCAAAAGGAGGGGGAAATTTCATAAATAAATGATCTCTCTAATTAGTTAATAAGATTACGAAAAATTTTTTTCGATAGGTTTAATCAATTTTAGACGGTAAAACGCGTTTTTAGACGTTTAATAATAACATTCCTTATGTTAGCGTTGTCCTTTCCAGTTTTCTTTTCGTGTGGGGTGGCTAATTGGAAAGGCAATAAATGTCCAAAAGGTTTTCAGGCGACTCTAAATCAACGGAGGGGCCCCTCGTGTATTTTGGGATCTATTGCCACATTCTCCCTTCGAACTCGCACCTCATCGTCTAATTTTCACCTCATCCCTTTTGCTTTATGGTGGGAAACCAAGGGGATGTAAAAACTCATTACGAACAAACGCCCCGATACTAAACACGATGAAAATGCCCTTAATTAAAACTAATTGGACGCTTGTCCGCTCACATTAATAATTCAAGGAAGCCAATACGTTTGTTTTTTTTATTTCGGAAATTTTTTCTTTTTTTTTTTATATAAAAGAAGCTTCGGTGATCTTGTTGAAGTTGGCCCCTTAAAAGGATCATTAAAAACAGTTTTTTGCTTCTCCAGACAGTTCATTAAAAAGCAACACTCTTTAACTTGATTACTCAAGTGGTTCACTTGTTATCCTCAATTTCTTAAGGTACCTTTTTGTTATATTCATCTTTCAAATCATTTCCCAGCCATTAGTATTTTCTACATTTTCTCGACGAACATTTTCAAATGATTCTGGCATATCCTGGATTTCCTGGGTAAATAAAGTCACTTGCTTTTTATCAAATGTAGAGAGTCTTTAGAAATAGAAATCCAGAAAGACTGCCCGAAATCCTGCAAGGAGGGGCAAAAATCTGAAGATAATCTGGTAACAGTGTTGCCAGATCGGGGGTTTTCCCCCTAAATTTGGGGGGATTTTAGGCCTTCGGGGGGTATTTTAGGGAGAGAAATAGTAGTTAAATTTTAGTTTTTATTTGTTCTTGTTTATTGTCTTATGGTTATTTATTAGTTTATTACCTTGCAAAGTCTATTTAAAACCTTTATTAATAAAATAGGATTTTAAAACGTTGATGATTTAGAAAGCAGTGGATTTTAACGTTCTAAAATTTTTTAGGAGGCCGTGAATCAGTGTTGCCAGATCGGGGGTTTTCCCCCTAAATTTGGGGGGATTTTAGGGAGAGAAGTAGTAGTTAAATTTTAGTTTTTATTTGTTCTTGTGTATTGTCTTATGGTTATTTATTAGTTTATTACCTTGCGAAGTCTATTTAAAACCTTTATTATTAAATAAAACCTATCGCAATAATTTTTCTTCACATTATACTTACTAAAAAAATTTTGGGGAATAGTTGGAAATCTGGGGGAAAAATAAAACCTTTTTAGGGGGAAACCAATGAAGTCGTCTGGCAACACTGTCTGGTAAAAATGACTTCTCTTGGCCGAAATATCGAGGAAAGCGCCTAATTAACTAAGGAAAAAATGAACGAAGATGAAACTAGGGAACAAATAGTTTGTAGGACAAAAAATATTGAAAAACGAATGGTTTCTTGGCCGACAAATCGGGGGAAAAAAGCCTAAAAAATACGGTAAAGTAGGCTTTTTTTCGAGCGATAGACCGAATATGATGTATATAGATTTTTTCTCTGCCAAAAACCCGAAAGATAAGCCAACAAAATCCGCCAAAATCTGGTGAGTAGGTCCGAAAACTTCTGACAAATGAGTATTTTTTGAGTATCCCAAGGAGTCACTAAGATTAGTGTTAAAAAGTACCTAGTTTAAAGAGCTTCCAACGAAAACTTCCTTAAAGAGAAGTAAAAATATAGGAGGGGGAAGGATAAAGGAGGGGAAGTATAACGCAGGGGAAGTATAAAGGAGGGAAAGTATAAAGGAGAGGAAGTATAAAGAAGGGGAAGTATATAGGAGGAGGAAGTATTAAAAAGGGGAAGTATATGGAAGGGAAGTATAACGGAGGGGGAGGTATAAAGGAGGGAAAGAACAGAGGGATAACAGTATAAAGGATGGAAGTATAACGGAGGGGGAATATAAAGGATGGGAAGTATAACGGAGGGAGAGGTATAAAGGAGGGAAAGAACAGAGGGGAATAACAGAGGGGAAGTACAACGGAGGGGGAAATATAAGGATGGGAAGTATAACGGAGGGGGAGTATAAAGGAGGGAAAGAACAGAGGGGGAATAACAGTATAAAGGATGGAAGTATAACGGAGGGGGAAATATAAGGATGGGAAGTATAACGGAGGGAAGAACAGAGGGGAATAACAGAGGGGGAATATAACGGAGGGGGAAATATAAAGGATGGAAGTATAACGGAGGGAGGTATAAAGGAGGGAAAACAGAGGGGAATAACAGTATAAAGGATGAAGTATAACGGAGGGAAATATAAAGGATGGGAATATAACGGAGGGATATAAAAGGGGGAAAGAACAGAGGGAATGACAGAGGGGAAGTATAACGGAGGGGGAAATATAAAGGATGGAAGTATAACGGAGGGGAGGTATAAAGGAGGGAAAGAACAGAGGGGAATAACAGAGGGGAAGTATAACGGAAGGGGAATATAAAGGATGGAAGTATAACGGAGGGGAAGTACTCGTATCAAGAAGGGAAGTTTGTTTTTTTCAAAAATTTTCCGATATTTTTTTCAAAAATTTTTTTAAAAGTATCAAGGTAGCAATAATGGGATTTTTTGCCCAAGGGAGGTCCCTCTCGTAACGGGTGGACGTATGAAATTTCTCCCTACTAATAGGGTAATTAATGTAAAAATTGATAATTTTTTTTACACCAAAAATTTTTTTAAAATATAAGGAGTATTCGGTGAGAATTTGGTGAAAATCGACAACGGTTCGGCCGCAGTTTTTTAAAATTTCAAACGTGCATATCTCCGCCATTTTTTCGAAATTCAAAAATCGCAGACAATATTTCTTGTTTAACTATTCAGGAAGGTTTTGTGAAATTTGGTGAAAATCGGTTGGAAACTGTGGCCGTAAAATGTTCCGGAAAAAATGCTACGGCCGGCCGGGCACCACAGACAAAGTTGAGATCGGTGTAGATCCATATTCGAATTTATCCTACAGGGTCTGGAAGACTCTTCCCCAAAAATCCGACGTGGAGGGTATCACATAACTTCTTTAAAGAAGTTAAAAGGGGTTCTCTGGCCGAGGAAAACGAGCAAAAATGCAGCAAAATTGTGGTCTTCAGGGCATAAAACCGCGGAACACATTTGAAAAACAGTCAAAATGACGGTAATCAAGGGAAAAGTAATCAATATTTCTTGTCCAATAGACCGAAGAAAACTGCCATTGTTAAATAGGATCTGAAACTTCTTGAAATCAGACAATAATGGGATTATCTGGGCAAAACATCGAGGAAAAAGAGCAAAAATGCAAAAAATTGTGGTCTTCAGGACATAAAACCCATGAAGACCATTGAAAACAACGAAAAGGGTGCTTTTCGGACGAAAAACTGAGTTAAACTTGTCAAAATCGGGCAAAGACGGTTTTTCGTGGCCAAAAGATCGAGAAAAAATGGTTTTCAGGCCAAAAAAATCGTGTACAGCACCCAAGAAACCAGTGAACATCGTTTTTTTGCCCAATAAATTGAGGAAAACCGCCAAAAATCTGGGAAAAGGACCTGAAGCTTCTTCAAATGAAAGAGGGTTCTTTTGTCCAATATATCGAGAAAAAATGCAGAAAAATTATGTTCTTCTGGTCATAAAACCGAAGATTTTCAAACACAATTTCTTGACTAGGAAAACTTCCATAAATCGTAAATAGGTAATAATAGCTGTGTTCTAACCGCAGTTAGAAACTCCTGGAGCATGCGCAGAAGGATTTGCACGTCAAATTTGACGTCAGATGACTTAAAACGATGACATCCAAATCCTTCTGCGCATGCTCCAGGAGTTTCAAACTGCGGTAAGTTTCTTTGGGCGCTAGATGATTTTAAATGAAAACTATTTAGTTTTCCCTGGATCATATGAATTTAGAAATTTAGTTCTTATTTTCTTTCTGTTCATGAGATCAAATTGGGTGAAAAAAAAAGTGAAAGAAACAAAGCGAAGGGAACTCTCTCGCAATAAAATAAGCTCATGAGCTGTCTGGAATTTAATTTTTTCCCTCCCCCATCGTCCCCAGACGGTTTTTTTTTCTCTCTACGTTTCCCATCGGACTTTTTTGCGGGATTAAATAATTTGGTTGTCGCCGCTTTGCCTTCTATAGAAAAGCGTATACGCTCCCCCCCCCCCCCCCCCCCCCCCCCCCCCCGGCGCTATAAAAGTAATATAGCGACATGTCACTTGGGAAATCGCTTAGCTTTAACCAGACGCAACTTTAATATCCCTGTCTCATTCTCCACCCTTCATTGAGATCATTTACCAGGTTTTTCTTGATTTTCCTTTTTTTTTCATATTTATCGTTTATAAAAGTTTAATAATTTTTTCCATTTCGACAAGTTCTAATCTCGAAATTGGGAATTCCGCCACGGTTTCTGACTCTTTGACATAGAAGTCTAAATTAAACTCCGGAGAGTCGCCGTTATCTTTCCGAAAACACGTGAAACGAAAGTTGACAAATCCTGAGCTTACATTGAAGCTTAAAGTTATCTGTCCTCCCCCCCTTTTTTTTCTTGTGAAAGGTGGAAGCTGAAGGCACAATCTACCTTAACCCAACAAATCCCTAAAAACCCCTCTTTCCAAAGGGGAGAAGTTTGTAAAAGTAGTTTTCAAGTTTTATCTTCGATTTTTAAGATTATTTTAAAATATGGACAATTTTGGAGTCTATCTAAAATCAAGAGGTTTCTCTTGTTGGGCTATCCTCCTATAACCTACCCCTAACCTTTTTATCTTCAAACTCCTGACTAGTGACAACCCTAATTTAAAATCTCATTATATCATTTTCTCATTATAAAAATCTTATTTTTTGCTCCAAAGTTGGGGGAAAAAACATAAATATTATACCCCATTTATACAACATAAAATATTTATGTTTTTTCCCAACTTTGGAGCAAAAAAAAGATTTTTATAATGAGAAAATGATTGATTTGACCCTGATGTCTTAATTTATCATCGAGCCTTGATGGTGAAGTGTTAACTGTAACCTCTTGTTGGGCTATCCTCCTATAACCTACCCCTAACCTTTTTATCTTCAACTCCTGACTAGTGACAACCCTAATTTAAAATCTCATTATATCATTTTCTCATTATAAAATCTTTATTTTTTGCTCCAAAGTTGGGGGAAAAAACATAAATATTTATACCCCATTTAAACAACATAAAAATATTTATGTTTTTTCCCCAACTTTGGAGCAAAAAATAAAGATTTTTATAATGAGAAAATGATTGATTTGACCCTTAATTTATCATCGAGCCTTGATGGTGAAGTGTTAACTGTAACCTCTTGTTGGGCTATCCTCCTATAACCTACCCCTAACCTTTTTATCTTCAAACTCCTGACTAGTGACAACCCTAATTTAAAATCTCATTATATCATTTCTCATTATAAAAATCTTTATTTTTTGCTCCAAAGTTGGGGAAAAAACATAAATATTTGTACCCCATTTAAACAACATAAAAATATTTATGTTTTTTCCCCCAACTTTGGAGCAAAAAATAAAGATTTTTATAATGAGAAAATGAACCGGCTCCGTGGCTGGTGGGTTCAGTCTCTGACTCACACCACGGAAGACCGGGGTTCGATCCCAGGTTGGGTATAGGGATTTTTGGTTGGAAGTAAAATTCCAATTAAAATATCCCTCTACAAAATCTGTGGATAATTTAGTTAGGCCACTCCTCTGGTAGTTGGTCCCGAAAAAGGGCGCCACGGCATTATGGCGAAAGCCCCCGCCTGGGTCCAACCCCCCTCCCCCCCTTGTAACGGCCTGAGGCCAACAAGTATCAAAAAGAGTAGATTAACCAATAGGAAGAGTAAGCCTCTTGCTCATTGGTTATATCTACTCTTTTTTTAAAAAAAAAAAAAAAAAATGAGAAAATGATTGATTTGACCCTGATGTCTTAATTTATCATCGAGCCTTGATGGTGAAGTTTTTACTGTAACCTATCGTTGGGCTATCCTCCTATAACCTACCCCTTTTTATCTTCAACTCCTGACTAGTGACAACCCTTATGAAGGCCGCCATATTGTTTTTTAATTCCAAAAATGGGAAAAACAAATGTAACCTCTTGTTGGGCTATCCTCCTATAACCTACCCTTTTTATCTTCAAACTCCTGACTAGCGACAACCCTTATGAAGGCCGCCATATTGTTTTTTAATTCCAAAAATGGGAAAAACAAATGTAACCTCTTGTTGGGCTATCCTCCTATAACCTACCCCTTTTTAATCTTCAAACTCCTGACTAGCGACAACCCTTATGAAGGCCGCCATATTGTTTTTTAATTCCAAAAATGGGAAAAACAATACCTCCATCAAGTCTACAGGTTAGGCAACACTTTAGGGTTAATTTTGAACGCAAAACGCAAAAGCCCCCCCCCCCCCCCCCACTTTTAGACACAATAATACCAACAAATAAAATAAAACAATTTATTTTAATTTTTGTTCTTTACAGTTACACAAAATTACAATAGGAATGAAAAAAAAAATTTCTAAACTTAACCCTGCTAAATTACATCGTTGAATTATTTACAATGCTTTTCAAGTAGCAAAATTCAATCCAAAATTTTATAGCGATCTTATAAAAATAACTGATGAAAAAAAAGAGAAATTCAATAATGGGCGAATTTCATGCTATTTTTATTGTTTCTTAAAGGCTTTTTATGATGGCCAGAGATAAGAAAATTTCAAAGCCCTAAACTCAATATTTAAAAAACAAAATGAAGAAAAAATGACAACAATGAAGTCCAACAATAAAAGAAGAAAAAAATTATCGGAATTGAAAAAAAAAAATTCAATAAATGTAATGCTTAATAAGCATTTGGTTTGGAACTTTAAAAATTTTTATCTCTGTGGAAAGTAGAAAAAAAATGAACGAAATATAAATTAAATTTATATACAAAATACACAGGACTCTCATCGCGACGAGTACTGAGGTAGGCTTTCAGTCGTCGGCCAGTTGGCAACTGGCGGAAATCTCTCTCATCTACTCAACGAGTGGGTTCGAGGAGCGTCTTTGATCGACTCGCGAGCGTCGTGTTTGTCGCTCAGCCTCTTGTCACGTGGTATTTTATCGAAAAACGGGTGTTTGAGCGCTTCGCCGAGAGTAATCCTTTCGGCCGGATCGTATTCAAGCATTCGGCTTATCAAGTCGAAAAGCTGTTTGTGGTCGTCATCATCACTCATCATATATTTCTACAAGCAAAAAATTAAAAATTCATCCTTTATTTCTTTCAAACTTACATAAAGTTGTTTACAATTATCGCGCACATATCTTCCAGCCGAACTCTTCATCCCAATCTAATTTACCATGGTAAAAATATTTGGTCTTTGTTTTTCTAGCCATTCTACAAAAAGAACGTATAATCTTTAAATTTTGACATTTTGACATTTTACCTGTAGGGAATAGTTCCTAATATCCTTTCCATCATCGCCAAATGTTCTCTATTGTCATGAGTTTGAAAAAGCGTTAATCCTAAATATAACTCAAACATAATACAACCAATAGACCACACATCACATGGTTGGGACCAGCCCAATTCTGAAACAAACAAATAAGTAAATGTCACCCAAATTATTTATTATACCAAGAATGACTTCTGGAGCTCTATAATGCCTTGTAGACACAATCGTGCTATGATGTTCATGGTCAAATGTGGCGCTTCCGAAATCGATGAGACGAACTTCAGAATTTTTGAGCCGCCTAACATCTCTTTTCTGAAATAAAATAATTTTAAGATTGAAATAATAATAAACTGAAGTACCTTTTTTCCATTATAAACAACTTCGTAGTCGGAATCTACAAGTAGGATATTTTCTGGTTTGAGATCAGTATGTGTCAACTGGTTGTCATGGAGGAATTTGACCGAAAAACAGAGTTGATATGTTATATGTCGAACTTGATCCAGCGTATATGGCTGATAGCTGTTTTCTTTCTAAAATAAAATAAGAAAAAAAATCATAAGTAAAGGAAAATAGCTGGTGAAAAGAGGAAACGCCCAAAAAAACCTTACTTGGATGAAACACTATGAAAAACACCAAAAAAACCCAAGATAAAAGCCGAAAAGGGCAAGAAAATCAAGAAAAGCCTTCAAGAATCCAATGAAAAGAGCAAAAAACATAATGAAAGGCCAAAACTTGTGGAAAACAACCAAAGAATGGGGGTTATCCAACGAAATAGCTTTAAAATGGGGGAAAACCGTCTATTTGACTCAACCCTTTCGAGACCGCAGGCCAGTGTTGGGCGTAATCGTAATTGCGATTACGATTACGATTGTAATCGCAAGTTTCTTAATTACGAAAACATCGCATTCGTATTTTTTTACAACCGTAATCGTATTTTTTTTTCTGCGATTACAATCGTAATTGTATTTTTTTTTCTGCGATTACCATTATAATCGTATTTTTTCTGCAATTACCATTATAATCGTATTTTTTCTGCGATTACAGTCGTAATCGTATTTTTTTTTTTCTGCGATAATCGCATTTTTTTTTCAGCGATTACGGGCATAATCGTATTTTCGTTAGCGTTTACGGCTCGTATATGACATTTTTACTGAGATTACCTGATGTATACGAGCCATAAACGCTAACGAAAATACGATTACGCCCGTAATCGCTGGAAAAAAAATGCGATACGATTGTAATTGCAGAAAAAATACGATTATAATGGTAATCGCAGAAAAAAAAATACCATTACGATTGTAATTGCAGAAAAGAATAAGATTACGGTTGTAATCGTTAAAAAAATGCGATTACAATCGTAATTGCAGAAAAAAATACGAATACGATTGTAATCGTAATCGGTAATTAAGAAACTTGCGATTACAATCGTAATCGTAATTGCGATTACGATTACGCCCAACACTGCTGCATGCGACTTTAGTTGCCCCAGCGGGAAGCCTCTCTAAGATATTTAATACCTTCGCTTCCCATGGCGCTAGCGACATGCAAAAACTGGCCCTCTGTTGGGGAAGAAATGAATGAGATGATCGCATCACTCGTCGCTTTCTGCGCTTTGCTGGGCGCTGGGAGCGGTTGGGGAATCCGGCGTCAGACGCGGTCTCGAAAGGGTTAAATACTGTGTTGGGCGTAATCGTAATCGCAATTACGATTACGATTGTAATCGCAAGTTTCTTACAATTATAAAATACAATTACAAATCGCATTCGAATTTTTTCTGCGATTACGATTGTAATCGCATTTTTTTAACGATTACAACCGCAATTGTATTTTTTTCTGCAATTACAATCGTAATTGTATTTTTTTCTGCGAATACCATTGTAATCGTATTATTTTCTGCGATTACAATCGTAATCGCATTTTTTTTTTCAGGGATTACGGGCGTAATCGCATTTTTTTCAGCGATTACGGGCGTAATCGTATTTTCGTTAGCGTTTACGGCTCGTAAATGACATCAGGTAATCTCAGTAAAAATGTTATATACGAGCCGTAAACGCTAACAAAAATACGATTACGCCCGTAATCGCTGAAAAAAAAATGCGATTATCGCAGAAAAAAAACGATTACGACTGTAATCGCAGAAAAAATACGATTATAATGGTAATCGTAGAAAAAACGATTATAATGGTAATCGCAGAAAAAATACAATTACGATTGTAATCGCAGAAAACAAATACGACGGTTGTAATCGTAAAAAAATGCAACTACAATCATAATCTCAGAAAAAAATACGAATGCGATAGTAATCGGAATTACGATTATAATTGTAATCGCAATCGTAATTAAGAAACTTGCGATTACGATTACTCCTAACACCGGTTAAATATCGAGGAAACGACCAAATCCAGGGAAAAAATATAAAAAACATTGAAATGAACTTACCAAAAAAATACGCTAAGACCGAGCATTTCAAATGCGATGCAAATATGGCCATGGTAGTTAAACCAATGGATCATTTTAACACATAAACTAAAAAAAAAATCCATTATAAATGAAATATTAAAAAATAAACTTACTGTTTACTCGTCGGATCTTTTTCCGCCAGTTTTTCAAGAACGTGAATTTCCAATTTCGCCGCATCTCGATATTTTTCGACATTTTTAATTATTTTCAAAGCATAAATTTCGTCACTAAAATTTAAATTTTAAAAATAGTCATTATAATTTTGTTTTCTTACGTTTGAAGGTCTTTAACTTTGACGACTTTTCCGAAAGTCCCTTCGCCTAAAGTCGCCTGGATCTTATCTATTTAGAGGGGAAAAAAATTAAATTGACGTTAATAATTATAATGCGAGATAAAAAAATGGTGTTTGAAAGAAATAGTGTTTCCTAACTTTTTCAGTTTCTCTTTCCCACCTTCTTTTACATGCATGAAATTGCTCGTAAAAAATAGGATGAAAAATTATTTTTAATGAAAGAAAAAAGAAAATTTAGAAACTGAAGAGAAATGCAAATTACTAAAAACAGTTTAAAATTTTTTGTAATTTTGGTTGGGGGAGTGTGTTTTGAAATTTAAGATTTTGAAAATAAAAAATGATAAAATACAAGATTTAACTTGCAGAACAGTTTTTTTTGGGTCTTGTTAATGGTACTTTACTACAATAATGATTCACGAACATCTGCCTTGTAGAATGTCGCCGTGGCGGTAAATCAGATGGCCGTCGCTATCGTCTTGGATCGAAGGCGCTCTTGCAGACGGGCTCTGTCGAGTTGTTAATAAACGCCCGGTTATTATCATCATCATCATCATCATCATCATTGAGTGAAAGTGAATCCATTCCATCAACATCATCATTCCAGATAGTCATCGTCAACGTCATCATCCGCCGTGGATCAATCCATCAAGGCCACACCGACAAAACCCGCGAGAGAAGCCGCCCAACATTCATAGACAGAGGGGAGAAAAAAAAAGGCATATGTTTGCCGCGTTAACATTTTTTTTGGTTCGTTAACAAGACTACGGCTCATAAAATTTTTATGCCAAAAAACAAAAACAAAAAAACAAAAAAGATTCAAAATGTGAAAATTTTTTGGGTGTCCACATCACACGCACAACCACTTAGGTTTTATTGTAAAAAAATAAGTGGATGTAAATAAAAATAAAATTAAAATTTAAGTTAAAAGTGCCATTACCACTGTTAAAAAAGCGTTAAAACTTAATAAAAGTGTGTTCCAACTGAGCCTTACACACAAAAATGGACTCGCGCTCACTCTCACCTATTATAGTTCTCATTGCAATCAGGCCCGTTTCTATGTGATCTGAGCCAAATTTATCGACATGCATTCTTTTTTAGAACTTGGCCTAAAAAAATCTGATTTCAATAAAACGTGAATGTCAAAAACCAAAGTCCATGCAAAAAAAAAAAAGCCCCAGAAAAATAAGTGCGAGTACACTAAAAAAAGATTATTCCAAAAAAAGTCTTTTAACAATATTGAGAAAGCTAAAAACTCAAGAATTCCTTATTATAAGCACAATTCGTTATAAATCCCTTAAAACCTTTATTTTGACAAAATAAACAGTTTTCCTATTTTTCTTCCACCAGTTTTTTGATAAACAAATTTTTCATAAGCTAAATCATAATTTTTAAACTAATTATTACCATGAAATCCAATTCTCGTTTTAAATTCGTGAATAAGAAAAAACGAATGAGAATAAAGTAATCTTTAATCAAATTGAAAATATTTACGTTTGATAGGAAATCTTTAATTTTTCATTGGTCATAATGACAGAGAAAAACTTTGGAAGAGAGAGAAAAGGAGCCCCTTCCAAAAAAGAAGAAAAATTCAGGGGAAAACAAATTCTTCAGAAAGGTGTTTGCTCAAATTACCCAATAAAAATCTTGTTCTTGTGTTTCAGGGCAAAATTGGGGTTTCTCGAACGAAAAACTTAAAAATCTGGTTGAAAAGGTTTTTCTAGGTCAAAAACGCCGAAAAACTGTAAAAAATGAGCGTAAAACGGCCAAAAACTGTGGGGTGGGAGCGCGGGAAATCAGGGAGCGCCTTTCAGGAGTATGATGGTTTTTAAGTGAGTTGCTTTGCAAATTTTTCGTTGTTAACAACGGTTTTCGGTTTTCCCTTCTATCTCGGAAACGTCGCTCAAAACGAAAAAATGTCCTAAGTAAAAGTCGTAGCTACGGAAATTTCCTACAAAAAAGACCTCATTGGTTTTTTTGTCAGAGCAATACTTAAGGAGATATGAGGGTTCTTAAGTGAGTTGCTTTGCAAATTTCGTTGTGAGCAACGGTTTTCGGTTTTTTTCTTCTATCTCGGAAACCGTCGCTCAAAACGAAAAAAATGTCCTAAGTAAAAGTTTAGGTACAAAGATTTCCTACAAAAATTTCTTTATTCATTATTTGCGTAAGAGCAATATTTAAGGAGTTATGAGGTTAAAACTAATAATCCTACAGAGCCTGTCTGAAAACTTAAAACCTTCATATCTCCTAAAATATTGCTCTGACGGAAAAACTAATAGATATTTTATGTAGTAAATTTCCGTAGCTACAACTTTTACTTTGGACATTTTTTCGTTTTGAGCGACGGTTTCCAAGATAGAAGGGAAAACCGAAAACCGTTGATCACAACGAAATATGTACAAAGCAACCAACTTAAAACCCTCATATCCCCTTAAAAGGCATTTTTTTACTGATGGCCTATCCCGAATTAAAATCCTGGAAACAAAATAAAGGGAATGCCCTAAAAGTTTATAACTTATCTTATAACCAAACTTTTATAACCTAACTTATAGCTTAGCACGCTTCCTTTTTGTAATTTATCATCAAGTTGGCGCTCTCTTTATCCAAATGAGAGGCGCATAACCTTCCACTGATAAGCTCACTCCCTACTATGCAAAACCCTAATAAATCCATTTGCAAATGTACAAAAATATTAGTTCTAGTTTCTATTTAACACCGTTTGTTATGAAACCCGGCAAAAGTTCTGAAAACTTTTTAGCATCTCAATTACAATAATTATAATTAGTCTTTATGGAGTCGACTTTTAAATTGAATCTCATTTTTCCCGCCGAAATGATCTGAACGGAAAAAATTATTTTTGGAATATCAAGAGCTCCATTTCACTCGATCGTTATTTTTAAGAGGCACGTGCTTAATCAAAGTCTAATTTTGAATGCCATTCAAGACAATCAGGACATTTGAATTGGGAGAGAAAAAAATAAATAGGTAATCGGGTTTTGAAGTAAATATAGGTACAATAAAGAAATTGTTACAAGGTTAAGATTTGTGCCGGGGGTTTATTTTTAAACGTTTTCTGAGACTCTTTTACTTGTTAGTAAAATAGGGGGACTTACGGGTTCGGTTTGAGTACGAAGATAGGAATACTTTTGTTGACACTTTTCTAAAGCGGCCGGTGCGGCGGGGTTGATTGGAGGTCGTCGAGGGTGCAGTATTTTAGAATTAATGATTGGATTTCTTTACGTTTCGCGGCACGTTCGGAAAGTTGGCCGTCGTCTGTGGGTATGTCGACGACGATGTCGTTTTGACGGGTCCTTAACTTTCGGTAGGGGTTTTGTCACGGTCGGTTTGTACAGTGGTGACGTAAGGATAAGCTTTTTCGGCTAAAACGACGGTGGTGGCGCTCCTCGCGAGCTTCTCTTTGTCATGAATCCGGGTGGAGGTAGCGCTTTTCCGTCTGGCCGCTTCGTGTTCGGTTCTCCGCCGTCGGGAACCATCCTGCGAAGGGCTCGGATGTTTGCTTTTTAAACGATAAGCACTCTCGGTCATCCAGCGTGTATTCGTCTCGTCGTCTTTTTTGCGACGTCCTACGCTACTCGTTTTCGCAGTAGACCGCATGCTCCTGGAGGAATGGGTGGAGGTGGTAGGCTCGTCTTCCGGCGGTAGGGGCACCGTCGGCTTACGTAGACAGAGCGGTGTCTCATCTTCTTTCTTCACCTTTCGGTTTATATCGACGTTCGCGGACGGACCACGGACACGAGACGCGATCCTTTGTATCAAACTCGAACACGAATCCGTAAAAAGTTGTGCGACACTCACCGTCGACGATCTCGAATACCTCGGAGATCTTGTCGTACCCTCGGCTCTGCTTCCCATCCCTCGTCTCTCATTCTACACGATCACCTCCACCTTCCTCCTCTCCTCAGAACCACTGCCAACCCTTATCTATTAATACCAGGGCGACTGTCCAAAAGTCACGCCAAACTATTTTATATATCCCCCCACAAGTTATGCCGATATAAGACTAAATACACGCAGTTAAGAGACCGGAGGCTGTTTTTATACTAGATTAGACTTTCTTGATAACAACGGACTTCCTTACTTTAAATAGAAATATGTTGAGTGAGTCTTGTGGTATTTGGCACGTTATTCTTTCCCTAACTTTTTCTTTTTAATCTTTTTTTTTCTTGTGTTGTAAACGTCACATGGAACATTGTTTGATTCAAGTTTTGCTCACCTCAGGGCCACTTTGGCTCGCGTAGCCGTCTTCGTAGGACTTCCGGCGAGATCTTCGTGTTCGGTTCTCCGCCGTCGGGAACCATCCTGCGAAGGGCTCGGATGTTTGCTTTTTAAACGATAAGCACTCTCGGTCATCCAGCGTGTATTCGTCTCGTCGTCTTTTTTGCGACGTCCTACGCTACTCGTTTTCGCAGTAGACCGCATGCTCCTGGAGGAATGGGTGGGGTGGTAGGCTCGTCTTCCGGCGGTAGGGGCACCGTCGGCTTACGTAGACAGAGCGGTGTCTCATCTTCTTTCTTCACCTTTCGGTTTATATCGACGTTCGCGGACGGACCACGGACACGAGACGCGATCCTTTGTATCAAACTCGAACACGAATCCGTAAAAAGTTGTGCGACACTCACCGTCGACGATCTCGAATACCTCGGAGATCTTGTCGTACCCTCGGCTCTGCTTCCCATCCCTCGTCTCTCATTCTACACGATCACCTCCACCTTCCTCCTCTCCTCAGAACCACTGCCAACCCTTATCTATTAATACCAGGGCGACTGTCCAAAAGTCACGCCAAACTATTTTATATATCCCCCCACAAGTTATGCCGATATAAGACTAAATACACGCAGTTAAGAGACCGGAGGCTGTTTTTTACTAGATTAGACTTTCTTGATAACAACGGACTTCCTTACTTTAAATAGAAATATGTTGAGTGAGTCTTGTGGTATTTGGCACGTTATTCTTTCCCTAACTTTTTCTTTTTAATCTTTTTTTTTCTTGTGTTGTAAACGTCACATGGAACATTGTTTGATTCAAGTTTTGCTCACCTCAGGGCCACTTTGGCTCGCGTAGCCGTCTTCGTAGGACTTCCGGCGAGATGTGATGCGCTTGGAAGACCTATGTCGCCTGTGCCGCCTCCTCGAAGTCGGTGACCTCCTATGGCTCCTCTTGTAGCGACGTTCCGCCGATGTCCCTCTCTCATGAAGCCTCGACCGCTCAGCACGTTCCGTACTGCAACACATGCCCTTTTCCAATTTCCACTCAAACAATCAACAAAGATAAACAGCCGTTTTCCGAGAGATTCTTCCGATAAACTTTCTACAAGAACTATCACAAAGATAGATTTTATAATCAAAAATGTAACAAATTACTACGCGGTTTTCATCATGCGGCGTAGGGCGAGGTTTTTGGTGTAAATTGATACTTGATTGAGATGAGAGGTTTAAGAGGGGAGATATTGAATGTCTGTTTTTCAACCCGATATGGTCAGCCTACTTTCCCTATTTGGTATAAAGAGGTCCCCATAAACGACCTTCGAAGGAGCAATCAAGTGACTTCACCGTCAAAAAAAAAAAACGCGCAAAAACATATGAAATTGGAGAGAAAATTACAATTGAGGCGTTACTTACGAAGTTAAGGACGACCGGTCTACGCGACACCTGTTGCTCACGGAGTTGACTCACGAACTGCACGGTTCGAAAGGGTTAAAATATTAGAATTTCCTCTCCTCTTCACTCACGGGTAGAGGGGTTCTGTACGAAACGTCTGGTTCAATTTCAACGAGGAAAAAAGGGTTCATAAACTTGAATCAAACAAGTGCCAACTCTTTGTTTTTACATTCTATAAACGGAACTATTTATTTATAAACTTTTTTCCGCAGTTCACTTCAAGTGGGCCAAATCTAAGGGAAACCCGGTCATTTCAACCGAAATACGCCTGAGTCTTCACCAATCAACGTCCGTGACCTGCCCGATTTTTCAACACCTTATAAGTTACGACCTACTCGTTGGCAGCTCACAGAAATGCTAGAACAGTTGAATATGAAATCGGCCTATTTTTCGCTCATACGCCGAATATAAACAAAGCTAAAACTTTCACTATGAAATTAACGATGATAACACGTGTTGAAATTATGGTTTAAATTTATGATGGTGTAAAATGTGCGTAATGAAATGGCATAAAATTATTGTCTTTTTTAAATATGAAAATTGAGGTCTTACGTCCTTAAGTATCATGTTGGAAACATTCGGGGTGGGCAGTTGCTGGGTCGGCGGCCTGTCGTCTCTGACGAACCTCTGATCGCCGCTGACGCCGTTGACGACCGGAATCGGACCGCCACCGCTTTTTGAACCTCGCGGTCCCGAAGAAGCCGCCGACATGGTTTCGTTTTGTTCCCATTCCCGACCGAAATGTTCTTTCCATAAAACGGTGAATTTTGTTTTGTGTTTTTTAAAATAAAGGCCAAAAAAATTTCTAGACCATAAGTATGTTTTTATTTATTTATATTAAAAAATTTTAACTTAAATGCCCTTCTCTAACTTGGCCTCCCCTCATCAATTTGACCGTAAATTTATTTTTAAAAAAAAAGACTAACGCCCTAAGACATTACGCTTTTAAAAAGATTCCTCGCGTTCACGTAAATAATAAACACGCCTATTAATAGGAGCATTTCGTGCCAGAAAGTCTTAAGACGTTTTCATCTTCCATTTTTGAGAGAAAAAATTTTTTTAAAATGAAAATCAACCAATTTTAATTATTGTGCGATTAGAAGGCGGAGGAAAAATAAACCGATGAGTCACAACATTCTTTCAATCCAAAAGATACAACAGAAGTCTAAATAGCCTATTTATTTTAAGATGTTATGCGTGATTAGAAGAACTAATGCCAAATTCTATTTAATTTCTTTTTCCTGATAAAAGTGGTTTTTGCCAAGCAAAACTACCATGTTTTAAAAATAAAGTGTTGAAAGGTTCTAAAATCAAGCATTTGCTGCATATTATAAAATTAGGGGGAAAGCTATAAAATGCCGGAATTTCGAATATACTTTTGATGTTGGATGTAAGAGTCACTGACCAATGGAAGGCTCTGGAACGGCTTAAGCCACTCCCACTGACCAATGGAAGGCACTAGAACGGCTTAAGCCACTCCCTCCGACCAATGAAAGGCTCTAGAATGGCTTAAAGGCACCACGTGGGAGTCGTTTTGATCCCATAGTTGAGGAAAACGCCTTAAATCAGGTAAAAACAAGTGTTTTTTTCGGAAAATTTTGTCTTGTTTTTTCAAAAAAATTTTAAGTTTTTTTCCGAAAAAATTGTATAAGTTTTCATATCAGATTTTTCTTTCTTCTTTTCTTTTTCCGTCGTTTTATTTTATCGTAAAGGATGTCTTCTTTTGAACAATCGACGCAGGTTTTTTTTTCAAATATTCTTTATTTTGGACATGTTTCGAGAGCTATTCGCTCTCCTCATCAGCCATTTCAGGACTAGATTTTTTTTTTTTTTTTTTTTTTTTTTTTTTTTTTTTTTTTTTTTTTTTTTTTTTTTTTTTTTTTTTTTTTTTTTTTTTTTTTTTTACGATTAATAAATATTTTTATTTTCTATGATAATCTATAAAAATTTCTAAATTGATTTTATGAAAAAATTAAAAACATATAAAAATATAAAAATATAAAAAAAAGTATAAAATATAAAAAAGATAAAAAAGAAGAGGAACATACCATTTCAGGACTAGATTTTCGACTGATTTTAAAATTGTTACGAACGATAATTCCATATTTCTTATAATAAACATTTTGAAGCAAAAAATTAAACATCATGCTATCTATTGGTAAAAAACATAAATATAAAAATAAAGAATATAATTTCTAGTACATTTTTTGCGTCACTGGTTTTGATGTTTTAGAATGATATTTTTATACTGGGCACTCATTTTGTCTCTGTCATTTTGAATATTTAATGAGTTTTCCCTTGCAACATTGTTAATGTGGACATTTTCTAAAATTAATAATTTGTTTCCATTTTTTTCATTCCTAGTATTTTACACTCATCAAATTTAATATTATGTCCAGTCTGAAGGACATGTTGGTCCAAGCCTGTGAGCTCTTTTTTATTTCTATATTATTCTTGTGTTGATCCATTCGTTTTTTGAGAAGCTGGACTGTTTTTCCTATATATATTTTCTTACATGTACATGCTAGGGAGTATACGACATCTGATTTTAGCCATTTTTGTACTTTTTGTCGTATTGGGGGAAGAATACTTTTATATTTTTATGGATTGTATATATATAGTAAAAAAAGTGTTAGAACTAAGTGACATATGTTTCCACAAAGAAAATTTAAAACACTCACTAATATGCTAATAAAAAACAATTATCCTAAGCCATTAATTAACCAACTAATACAAAAGAAAAAAAAAGAAAACTATACAATAATGTACAAAGAAAACCAGCAGAAACAAAAGATAGTAATTTAAAAACATTTGTTGGGGTAACATATAGGGCTAACAGAAAAAATTAAAAAAATGACCCTGCGGTAGCAGGGACTAAAAGGTAGATTTCTTTTCATGATTAAAATTATATGTATAAATACAAATATATAATTATGTTATAAAAAAAATGAATCTACCGAAAAAATTGAGCCTAAAAAAAATGAATCTACCGAAAATTGAGCCCCTAGAAAAACATCTGATAATTTTATTAATAAAATATTTAATAATTTCCCGGTATAAATTCAAATTTTTTTTAAAGTTTAGCTAGTTCAATATTTTGCGCCTGGCTCGTCCAAACCTGCTTTAATTAATTTTTTACACGCCCGCAGAGGTCTTAAAGTTTTTTTTTGCAAAAGGACTAGGATTTCAATAGAAAATGCCAATTTTGTCTTTTAAGCCCTAAGTAAAGTAGGTGAATCACTGGTCCGATTTCAGCCATTAACGAACTCGTCCGAGCTATTGAGATAAAAACTCTAAATACCGGATATCGTCACCCTCACATTAAAATTGCTCCAGTTATCGTGCTAATATATACATATGTATATATAAACTTGGTACATTACAATAGGTAGATTTTGAAGAAAAAAATCTACCTAAAAATCCTCATAACGGAAGAAACGATAAAGGGAACATGTACATTTTATGATACAATCCATAAAAATATAAAAAGTATTCTTCGCCCAATACGACAAAAAGTACAAAAATGACTAAAATCAGATGTCGTATACTCCCTAGCATGTACATGTAAGAAAATATATATAGGAAAAACAGTCCAGCTTCTCAAAAAACGAATGGATCAACACAAGAATAATATAAGAAATAAAAAGAGCTCACAGGCTTGGACCAACATGTCCTTCAGACTGGACATAATATTAAATTTGATGAGTGTAAAATACTAGGGAATGAAAAAAAATGGAAACAAATTATTAATTTTAGAAAATGTCCACATTAACAATGTTGCAAGGGAAAACTCATTAATATTCAAAATGACAGAGACAAATGAGTGCCCAGTATAAAAATATCATTCTAAAACATCAAAACCTGTGACACAAAAAATGTACTAAATTTATATTCTTTATTTTTATATTTAATGATTTTACCAATAGATAGCATGACATGTTTAAACATTTTTGCTTCAAAATGTTTATTATAATAAATATGGAATTATCGTTCGTAACAATTTAAAATCAGTCGAAAATCTAGTCTTGAAATGGTAGGTTCCTCTCCTCTTTTTATATCTTTTTATATTTTTATACTCTTTTTATATTTTTTATTTTTTATAGTTTATATGTTTTTATATTTTAATTTTATCATAAAATCAATTTAGAAATTTTTATATAGATTAACAAAGAAAATATATTATTAATCGTATCCACTTTGTAGGCTGATGAGGAGAGCGAATAGCTCTCGAAACATGTTCAAAATAAAGAATATTTGAAAAAAAACCCGCGTCGATTGTTCAAAAGAAGACATCCTTTACGATAAAAATAAAACGACGGAAAAAGAAAAAAGAAAGAAGAAAAAGTGTTGACAGGTTCTAAAATGAAGCATTTGCTGCATATTATAAAATCAGGGGAACAAAAGCTATAAACTGCCAGAATTTCGAATCTACTTTTGATTTTGGATGTAAGTCACTCACTGACCAATGGAAGGCTCTGGAACGGCTTAAGCCACTCCCTCCGACCAATGAAAGGCTCTAGAATGGCTTAAGACTAAAGGTTCCAAAATTAAGCATTTGCTGCATATTATAAAGTCAGGGGGAACAAAAGCTATAAACTGCCAGGATTTCGAATCTACTTTTGATTTTGGATGTAAGAGTCACTCACTGACCAATGGAAGGCTCTGGAACGGCTTAAGCCACCCCCACTGACCAATGGAAACGTGGAAGGGCTTAAGCCGGCACCACGTGGGAGTCGTTTTGATCACATAGTTGAGGAAAACGTCTTAAAATCAGGTAAAAACGAGTGTTTTTTCCCGGAAAATTTTGTTTTGTTTTTTTTTCCAAAAAAAAATTGTATAAGTTTTCTTTTTAAATTAGCACATTATTTTTTCTTTTAAAAAAATTAAGTTTTTTTCGAAAATTTTTCAAAGTATCAAGGTAGAAATAATGGGATTCTTCTCCAAAAGAGGTCCCTCTAGTAAAGGGTGGAAGTATGAAATTTCTCCCTCCTCTAAAATGATAATTAATGTTGAAAAAATTACACCAAAAATTCGTAAAAAATTTTTCAAGGTAGAAATAATGGTCTCTTTGGCCTAGGGACGTGCCTCTCGTAATGGGTAGAAGTATGAAATTTCTCCCTACTAAAAAAATAATAATTAAAAAGTGGCAATATTTTTACGCCAAAAATTCTTAATAATTTTTAGGAGTAATTGGTGAAAATTTGGTAAAAATCGGACCAACGGTTTCAACAGTGATTTCAAACATACATATCTCCTCCATTTTTAGAAATTAAAACATCGCCCTTGTTAGTTTCTTGTTCACCGACTAAAGAAAATTTGGTGAAATCGGTTGAAAACTTTGGCCGCAAAGTGTTCCAGAAAAAAAATGCTACGGACGGCCGGCCGGCACCACAGACAAAGTTGAGATCGGTAAAGATCAATATTCGATTTGACCCTCTGGGGTCAGGAAGACCCTTCCCCAAAAACCCGACGTGGAGGGTATCACAATAACATCTTAAGGAAGTTAAAGGGTTTCTCCTTCTTGCAATTATCAGCTAAAAAAGAGAAAAACGCCTCAAAATCAGGTGGTTTCTAGTAGAAAACCGAGAAAATGCGGTAAAATGGAGGCCCAATAGTCGCAAAATTATGAATGATCTAAAGAATCTGAATACGACAAAACGGCTGTAAATTCATATTTAAACTTAAATTTTAAAACTAGCTATAAACACACATGCAACTAAATATTAGACTATACAAAGAATAACCTCTTAATTTACTTATATTTTTATTTTAAAATTAACAAAATATAATTTCAATACAAAAAAATAAATTAAGAAATTAAACTTTTTGAGTGCGACACCTTTGAAATGATTCAGTACAAGCCTGAAGTTTGAAAAGATAATAAATGTCACAATTTTGATTTAGTGACTTTATTTCTGAACTAAAGAGGGCAGTGCCCATGAAGCATCTTGATGAAATTAGAAAAAATTATTGTAGAATTCAGAGCTAAATTTGCAAAGATCACCAATCTTTTTGTTAAAATCAGTTCTCGGGGTGTTTTTTCTTTACCACCAAAAAATAGCCTTGAAAAAAAACAAGAACTGGAAGAAAATTAGCTCCGGAAGGATTTAAGCCCCAGAAGGTAATTGGAAGTTCCATTTCATTGAAATGTTAGGAAGGAAAAAATTGAGAGAGAAAAGAAAAAGGTTGTTTTTGACTTCTCCAGAGGATGAAGCCTTACAACTTCAGAATCATTTAAGTACGCATCGAATCCGACAAAATTCTTGCAATTATAATAATTGCAAGAACTCACCTGTGAGAATTTTGGTAAAAGGAAGCTTCATACGAATCTCGGTACCGTTTAAACTGCGGCGATCTCGATCGATCTCTGTCTCGACTTTCCGACCTCGGCGAAATACTCCGGTGCCTTCGTCCTCGTGGCATCTACAAAAAAGGAAGAAAAACTATTAGAAATAAAATAATTTTTTTTACCAGAAAACTTAAGAAAAACGCCTAAAAATCAGGTAAAAAGTGAGTTTCTTTTTCTTGTTCCTATAGAGAGAATTTATCGCCCGAAAAACCGAGCGAAAGCGCACAAAAATCAGGCAAAGCGAGTTTTTTGGCCAAATAGCTGAGGAAAACCGCCTACATGTTTGGTAAAAAAAGAGTCTTTAGGTTGCGGAATCACTTGAAAAATAGGGAGAAAGGCTTAAAAATCAGATGATGAGGGAGCTTTTCGCCAAAAATTCTTGCGGAAAAAAAGTCTCGTTTTTGTTGTTTTTGAAACAAAAAAAACTCCTACAAAGGGGTTTCTTAAACTAAAAAGCAAGAAAAAACGCCCAAAAATCTGGTATAGAGAAGGTTACTTGACAAAAAAGAGAAAACGCCAAAAAAAAACGGTAAAATTGAAGCTTTAGGCCCCAACCGCCAAAAAAAAGCTTTTTTTTTTTGTTGCTGAGAGCGTTTACTGGCCAAAAAATTAGGTTACAAGGGAAATTTTTGGCCGAAAAACTCACAAGAACGTCATGAAATCAACGAAAATGGGGCTATATGGCAAAAAATTAAATTAAATTCAAAATACGTTATAATCGAAGTCTTTTGGCGAACAGGGAAACCAGATAAAAGTCTGGTTCAAAATATCTCATTCTCATTCTTGTTGATAGAATTATCAAATATGATAACGTGGGAGTTAATCGGCCAAAAAAAAACTCAGAAAACCGAGTAAAGTGGAAGTTTTTGATCCAGATAACCTAAGAAACCACCAAACCGGTAAAAAGGGCCTTTCAGAACGAATTTCTCAACTTAAAAACATGGAAAAACGCCTAAAAATTGGACTTGTGGGATTCTATAGGCCAAAAAAACTCCAGAAAACCGAGAAAAATGGGAGTTTTTGATCCAGATAACCGAGGAAAACGCCTAATAGTCTGGCCTTTCGGTTTAGCTGCGAATTGATCGACTTAAAAACACGGAAAACGCCTAAAAATTGGTCTACGTGAGATTATATAGGCCGAAAAGCTCCAGAAAACTGAGAAAAATGGGAGTTTTTTATCCAGATAACCGAGGAAAACGCCAAACCGTCTGGCCTTTCGGTTTAGCTGAGAATTGATCGACTTAAAAACACGGAAAACGCCTAAAAATTGGACTTGTGGGATTCTATAGGGCAAAAAAACTCCAGAAAACCAAAAAAATGGGAGTTTTTGATCCAGATAACCGAGGAAACCGCCTAACCATCTGGCCTTTCGGTTTAGCTGCGAATTGATCGACTTAAAAACACGGAAAACGCCTAAAAATTAGACTACGTGGGATTATATAGGCCAAAAAACTCCAGAAAACCGAGAAAAAGGGAGTTTTGATCCATATAACCGAGGAAACCGCCTAACCGTCTGGCCTTTCGGTTAAGCTGCGAATTGATCTACTTAAAAACACGGAAAACGCCTAAAATTTAGACTTGTGGGACTCTATAGGCCAAAAAAACTCCAGAAAACCTAGTAAATGGGAGTTTTTGATCCAGATAACCGAGGAAACCGCCTAACCATCTGGCCTTTCGGTTTAGCTGCGAATTGATCTACTTAAAAACACGGAAAACGCCTAAAAATTGGACTACTTGGGATTCTATAGGCCAAAAAACTCCAGAAAACCGAGTAAAATGGGAGTTTTTGGTGCAGACAACCGAGGAGGAAACTGCCTAACCATCTGGCCTTTCAGTTTAGCTGCGAATTCATCGACTTAAAAACACGGAAAACACCTAAAAATTAGACTACATGGGATTCTATAGGCCCAAAAAACTCCAGAAAACCGAGAAAAATGGGAGTTTTTGATCCAGATAACCGAGGAAACCGCCGAACCATCTGGCCTTTCGGTTTAGCTGCAAATTGATCGAATTAAAAAGACGGAAAACGCCTAAAAATTAGACAACGTGGGATTATATAGGCAAAAAAACTCCAGAAAACCAAGTAAAATGGGAGTCCAGATAACCGAGGAAAACGCCTAACCGTCTGGCCTTTCGGTTTGCTGCGAATTTATCGACTTAAAAACACGGAAAACGCCTAAAAATTGGAAAACCTGACATTCTACAGGCAATAAAAAAAATCCATTAAAACACTTAAAAAGCTCGAGTAAATTTATCGGCTAGAATTTAGAGCAAATCAAATACCATTACGTATACCAAATAATTGTACAATCTGACTTTTTTGCCCCGAAAAAAAAAAATCAATCAGTAATATAGGTTAGAGAAAGGAATTCCCACAGAAAAGTAAAAAACAATACTATTCGCCAAACGCATTGTGCATTCTCAGAAATGCCTAATCGATGTCAAGTTTTATTTTAAATATATGACGTTTTTCAAGGTTAAAGATAAATTGTTTATTGGCAAAAAAAAGTCAGCGATAAATTGGGTTTTTATAAATAAAAAATAAATATTGAAAATTAAGTGATAAATAAAGAGTCCGGTAGGTGCCAAGTACGCGGATTGGTCAGTTTACATAGCGCTACAAATAATGAGCACATTGTAAAATAAATGTTTTTTTTTACTCTTTTTTTTAAACTCTTAGAAATATAATTGAGGGCTTACGTTGTTGGCTCGTATTTTGTTCAAAAGCCCTTCGATATAATCCAGATTTCCAAATGAGTCGTACGAGGGACAAAAACAAAAAGTCGGAAAAACTAAAAAACGCTAATCCTTCGGATTAAAAAAAAGATTTTTTTTTCTCTTCTTCTTCGGGCGGCGATCACATGAACGCAGAGAACAAAAAATTAAAAAGATGGATTCGCGGAGTTTTCAACTCAAAAAAAACAATAAAAACCAACAATTTATGAACTGTGGAAATGTTAGGGGTGGGTGATACTGTATCAACCTGATATTTTGTACCAGGTACACACAAGTAACTGATACAAAAAATTGATACAACCCAAAAGTACCTGATACTTAATTATCAGTTTTCAAATTACCTTCCCGGAGCCGGTTTTCATATAAAGCAATTGTATCAGGTACTTTTTATCATTTTCATTTTTCACACGACAGGATCGACTCTCCATATTTTGTATCAGATAAAACATATGATGCTCAGCTCAGCTGATATTAATTAGGTTCTTTTTTTAATTTTAAATTTTAATACACTCTTTTGACTTTTCAAAAAATTTAATAAGTATGTGTTCGTATTTGAATATTTTTAGGTAGATTGTTTTTTTCAATTAATCACAATTTGAGGAAAATAAAATGACAGATACCTGTACGAGTACCTGTACGAGTACCTGGCCCTAAATTACCTTAATTAGGGGGGAAAACAACGTTTGCTTCAGAATAAATAATTTATTATTTAAAATGTAAATTTTTACAAGTTATAATTTAAAAATGTCAATTTTTTTACATTGTCGGCTGATAACCGCGTTCTCCTTTCGTTCAGTATCAAACCCGCTCTTGAAAAAATTCTTTCGCAAGGAACGGATGTTATGATTGGGCAAAATTTTTTGCGGAAGACTTTTTTCATTAATGGATAGTTATATCCTTCATTTCTCCACCAATTTATGGGGTCTATGTGGCGATCTAACAATGGCTCGTCGATGTAACGTAGCACTTCCGTAAGGGCCCTCGAATGTGAGGTTCCAACCGGTCGGTGAGCCGCTGAAATTCTGTTGAAAGCCTTCCATAGAGAGGAGCCGGAGGTATCTTCGGTTGGACTAGTTTTTGGTAGGCTGCCTGATGTGGTTTGTCCTTTTTCCGTCATCACCTCGTTCTCAACGAGGCTGACAACGATCCTTTTCGCCAAATCTTTGGTTTTTTCGCTGCGGAAAAAGACGTTTTTGTACCTCGGGTCCAAGAAAGTGGTCAAAATAAATGTTTTGCTTGTTTCGAGTGAACCTAGACGCGAAGTTAGCCCAAGCTCGAGGGATGATATTAGTTCTTGAAGAGCAGTCTGAATAATCAGTCTTTAAGTCTTTTAAATCCTCTTGAATGCCTTGAATTATTACAATGACTGAAGAGCCCGATGCGTATTTTTCTCCGCTGATGAAATCTGTCAGCTCTTTGAAGGGCTTAAGAATTTTCGTCATTTGGCGAGCAAGGTTCCATTCATCGTGACTGAGGACTTCAAGGTTGGTGTCCAACAATGATATGGTGGGACGAATGCAGTTTTCCAACTCCACAAATCGCACAAGCATCTCAAATGTGGAGTTCCACCTAGTTGCGACATCACTTACCAACTTTTTAGGCGTCATTTCGTTTTGGACTTGAACTTCTTTTAGTTTGTTAGACGATTTAGTGCTGTACTTAAAATGCGAGACGATTGTCCTGATTTTTTTCACCAGAGAGCTGACCAGTACGTTGTCCTTAAGAGCATCTTGAACAATCAAATTTATAGTGTGAGCCAGGCATCCAAAATGTCCACTTCAAAATGTCTTTTATTGCTTTTGTAATATTAAAGGCGTTATCCGAAATACATAGCAATATTTTTGAGGATATGTTCCACTCCCGCGCCACTCTGGAGAGTTCGTTCGCCAAGTTTTCACTAGTGTGATTCTCCGTAAAAGTACAACACTCTAAAACATTAGAGCGAATGTTTAAGGCAGAGTCTAAATAATGGGAAGTTATCGCGCAAAAACTTTCATTATGGACTGACGTCCAACAGTCAGTGGTTAGTGTGACGCTTATAACTTCATCACTATTAAAAAAAGTATTCTTCAATGCGCTCAGGGCCTGCTCATAAGCCGCGGGTATTAATGTCTTAGAAATAGTTTTCCTTGTAGGAAGGCTGTAGGATGGATTAAGAGCGTGAACAAATTTTTTAAAGCCTTCGTCTTCCACGCAACTGAATGGTTGAAAGTCTTTATAAAATAAGAGGAGCAGGTCGTGATCTATTGATTTTTCAAAGTCGAAGGAAGTTTGCGGCGAATAAATGAGTCCACTGATGATTGTCGGGAAGATGTTGAAACCAAAGACGACGAAGGGTTGGAAGCGGAAGTCGAAGCGGAGGTAGAAACAGAAGTCGACGCGAAGGTAGAAGAAGTCGACGCCAAAGCAGACGTCGCGGCCGAGGTGAAGGTCGAAGAAGATGACGTCGAAGTCGTCAAATTTTGACCCTCGGGACTCTGTTTAGAAGATTCATTTGAACCTTCAGAGGCCCTTTGACGAGGATGGGGTTGATGGTCGGGTGTCCTTTGTAGATGTTTTTTAAGGTTGGAACTCGACGATTTGTATCCACCGCCAAGTCCCCTCCGAGACCACCTCCGAGTCCTCCTCCGAATCCGCCGCTAACACTCTGCGATCCCGCAAACGAACGCCAAAAAAAAAAAAAAACAAAAGTAATACTTACCCTCCGCCCCGGATGGGGTTCGCAACTGCGGCGGAGAAGAGAAGGCAAAGGAAGGGAAGCATGACTACGTCGCGAGTGATTCCAAAATATTTTCTTTCCCGTTTTATAGTTTCTAATGAGGAGCCATTAGCGAAAGATATAAAAATACTGATACACTTTGGGAAATACGGGAAAAAAAATTTGACGGCTCGACCCGGGCTCTCGTTTTAGACCAAGGAGCCCTCAGGCAAAAAACGCCTCAAGAACCGACAATTTTGTTTATTTTACGTTAGTACAAGGAAATTCAATTAAGCAAAAATAACGGAGGGGAAGAAAAAAGAAAAACAAAGTTTTTCGAAAACCTCAACATTTAGCAGTGAAGGGAAAAAACCGCCCATTTGCTTTAAAGTTTCATTGAATGCAGGATGTTCTAGTAAAATGGAGCTCTCTAGACCGAAAAATAGTGGTTTGGTGCTGAATAGGAAAACGCCCCCTAAAATTCGGCAAAATAGTTTTTTTAAATGGAATTTTAGGACAATAAATATAGGAGAACGCCCCCCTAAAATCCTGATAATCCTTTTTTTGATGGACTAAAAGACCAAGGATTCTGTTTCCTTGACGTTACACTGCATTTTCAGTCTTAGTGATCTGTTCCTTCAAATAAAATGATGCTATAAAAAACACCCCGCCTCGCAAAAAGTGTTTTCTCCTGTCTTTTGACTAAACACCCATTTTTCGGTGTTTTTCCTGTCCTTTGTCTAAAAACACCCCTTTTTCGGTGATTTTTCCTGTTTTATTTCTTTCTAAAATCTCCCCTTATTCGGTGTTTTCTCCTGTCTTTTGCCTAAAAACACCTCTTTTTGGGTGTTTTCTCATGTCTTTTGACTAAACACCCATTTTTCGGTGTTTCTCCTGTCTTTTGTCTAAAAACACCCCTTTTTCAGTGTTTTCTCCTGTCCTTTGACTAAACACCCATTTTTCGGTGTTTTTCCTGTCTTTGTCTAAAAACACCCCTTTTTCAGTGTTTTCTCCTGTCTTTTGTCTAAAAACACCACTTTTTCGGTGTTTTCTCCTGTCTTTTGTCTAAAAACACCCCTTTTTCAGTGTTTTCTCCTGTCTTTTGACTAAACACCCATTTTTCGGTGTTTTCTCCTGTCTTTTGTCTAAAAACACCCCTTTTTCAGTGTTTTCTCCTGTCTTTTGACTAAAACCCATTTTTCGGTGTTTTTCCTGTCTTTTGTCTAAAAACACCACTTTTTCGGTGTTTTCTCCTGTCTTTTGTCTAAAACACCCTTTTTCAGTGTTTTCTCCTGTCTTTTGTCTAAAAACACCACTTTTTCGGTGTTTTCTCCTGTCTTTTGTCTAAAAACACCCCTTTTTCAGTGTTTTCTCCTGTCTTTTGACTAAACACCCATTTTTCGGTGTTTTTCCTGTCTTTTGTCTAAAAACACCCCTTTTTCAGTGTTTTCTCCTGTCTTTTGTCTAAAAACACCACTTTTTCGGTGTTTTCTCCTGTCTTTTGTCTAAAAACACCCCTTTTCAGTGTTTTCTCCTGTCTTTTGTCTAAAAACACCACTTTTTCGGTGTTTTCTCCTGTCTTTTGTCTAAAAACACCCCTTTTTCAGTGTTTTCTCCTGTCTTTTGACTAAACACCCATTTTTCGGTGTTTTTCCTGTCTTTTGTCTAAAAACACCACTTTTTCGGTGTTTCTCCTGTCTTTTGTCTAAAAACACCCTTTTTCAGTGTTTTCTCCTGTCTTTTGTCTAAAAACACCCCTTTTTCAGTGTTTTCTCCTGTCTTTTGTCTAAAAACACCACTTTTTCGGTGTTTTCACCTGTCTTTTGTCTAAAAACACCACTTTTCAGTGTTTTCTCCTGTCTTTTGACTAAACACCCATTTTTCGGTGTTTTTCCTGTCTTTTGTCTAAAAATACCACTTTTTCGGTGTTTTATCCTGTCTTTTGTCTAAAAACACCCCTTTTTCAGTGTTTTCTCCTGTCAGCCAGAAAAAGTTATGATACCAACATCAACGCCCGTGCTTCCAATTTCAAAGCTCCCCTTGGTGGCGTCGCGAAATGCTTGTTTACAGTTGTGTAATATTAATCAGTGATTACTTATTTTGATGATATGTTATCGATTACTCTGAAATCCTTAAAATTTCTGAAAAGAGGCTTGTCTACTGCTCTTCGTAGGCCTCCCTCAGTATAGTAAACATTCCTAAAAACGCAAAAAGCATTCCGGGACGCCGCCAAGGGGAGCTTTGAAAACGGGAGCACGGGCATTGATGTTGATATTGCTCTGGCTGCTGTAGAAGGGTTTTTGCGAGGCGGGGTGTTTTTTACACGGAGTGTTTTTCATAGCGATATCACATCTTTTTGAAGTTTAAATAATTAACTATTGAAGGGACTTTTAAAGGTCATAAATTTAGACACGTTGTAAATAGAGTGCAAAAGTCCTCCAGGCTAGGGACCCTTTAGTCCGGCAAAATGTACCCTAAAATTTCAGCTTTTTGTGCCTAACTTTTTTTTTGGGTTGAGATGGTAGCGGTTCGCTAATTTCATTGGTTAAATCTTTTAAAAGGCACTGGCTAAAATTGGAAGGTCTGTACAAAATTTCAAGTCAATCGGTGCACTAGGAGTGGCTGTAGCCCTGGCTAACTGAACGGGAAGAAGAAGAAGACGGCAAAGGCGAAAAACGGGTTTTCAGAGTTGTATATCTCAGCACCCTGTATACCGATCGACTTGAAATTTTCAGCATTTACTCATATCAAATCAGAGAAGACCTGTATAAAATTTGAAGTCGATCGGTATACAGGGTGCTGAGATCCAGATATCAAAAGCACTCCGTGTAAAAAACCCTCGCAAAAACCCTTCTACAGCATCCAGAAAAAGTTATGATATCAACATCAACGCCCCCATTTTCAAAGCTCCCCTTGGCGGCGTCGCACAGGTCGTACAGGTGTATTATATATTTATCAGTGATTACTAATTAGTTTGATGATATGTTATCGATTACTCTGACGGTAATAAAAATCTATCAAAAATTTATCAGGCAAGAAAGTATGCGAAAAACGCAAATCGTGACGTGAAGTAAACATGCACATCGTTAGTACTTTTTCTGCTTTCGGTCGGGTTTTGCTTGGCGTGCGGAACGCGATTTCTCGATTTTTCGAGGCATCTGCTGAAGTACCTGGGAGTCTTAGGAAAAAGGGCTCTCATTGGCTGATGATAACCCAACCCTTGATTTTCACTTTAAGGAAGTTTTCGTTGAAGCTCATCAAATCGAAAGTGTCAGTTTTATGAAGTCTGAAGTTGGAACTTCCTTTTGGAGCCATATTTTTGTATCGAAAACAAGGAGGAAAAAATAATTCCCTTCCCTCAGCCATAAGTAAACTATTAGGTGTACAAAATGAAACTCAGCCACAGGGTTTTGAATTTTGTAGATTTTAGCCGAGTTTCATTTTGTACACCTAGTAGTTCATTTTTTCAAAATTTTGAACATTTTAGGCGTTAAAGTCAATCAAAAGTTGACCTTCTCCGTGTAAGGTTATTGAAGTATAACCATTAAGAAGGTTAATTTTTAAAGGCTTGTAAATCGTAAACCGTTACAGATATTGAAAAAATGCACTAAATAAAATCTGTTGAAAATTTAATTCTCTTTAATTTTTATTCTATTCATTTTTTCTCTAGGACGCACTGTTTTCAAGATAAATTTATTTTTAAAAAAATTATTTTCCGAAAATAGTGCATCCTAGAAAAAAATAATTAAGTGCAAATTTATAGAGAATTAAATTTCCTACAATTTTTATTTATTAGATGTACAAAATGAAACTCAGCCACAGGGTAAATTTGAATTTTGTAGATTTTAGCCGAGTTTCATTTTGTACACCTAATAAATAGCCCGAATTTCTCCAGTTGTCAGATCTTCAGCTAAATAGAGAGTGTCCATTCGCTGTACGAATCGGTTCAAACACTTTTTGTTTCTAGGAAGTTTATATAACCTGCCTCGAGCATTCTTTTGTACTATCAAGGTTAATTTTGGCCTGAGAATAACCGAATTCTTTGTTTTTCATATTCTGACCCGGAAAACCCGGCTGATACCCCGAAATGAATCATTGTTTCATTGTCAACCCCCGCGAGGCGTCCGACCGAAAAAAAAGGGAATCACATACAGAAAATTGCTTCCGGAAATGATTAACCATAATAATAATAACAAAATATGGACCAAAATAAACGAAGCCAATTAATGTCAAAGGGCGTTAAGTTTTTTTATAAATATACTTTTTTTAATGCTTGCGTGGTTTGGAAATCCCCGGAGACCGGACGGATCGGAGGCTGCCCTGGTCATCTGGAGGGGGGCCTCCGGGGAAGAAAAAAAGTACAAAACACACCTATTTATATATTATACATACATCCGCGTCTCTTCAGATGAAAACTTAGCATCAGTGATGGCACTTAAGGATTTTATTTTTTTCGCCGCCTTCGGGCTCATCCTCCAAGCCACAGCTTTCGTTCAAGGTACCAACATTTTTGGAAGACTTTTCTTTTTAAAAAATTCTATAATGCAAAAAAGGAAGTTTAGTAACAATTTTTCCATGGCCAAAAAAAAGCTCTTTTTGGGGATTTTATATTTTATTTTGACTATTTTCAGGCAGTTTCCACGCCCTGACAAACACCGTTTGTGCTGGGATTTTTATCTTCCATGGAAAACCATTTTAATGGGATTTTAGGAAGTTTTTTTTTTGGGGCTCAGGATTTTTTGAGTTTTTCAGCAATGAAAAGTAATCATAATCCATAATCGAACATCTTGTAATCATAATCATACTAACTTTTTTATTATGATTATAGACATCATGTTTCATTTCGGATTTTTCGGAAAATCGTATTTTTTACTTAAGGGGATATGAGGGTTTTAAGTTGGTTGCTTTGTACATTTTTTGTTGTGAACAACGGTTTTCGGTTTTTCCCTTCTATCTTGGAAACCGTCGCTCAAAACGAAAAAATGTCTTAAGTAAAAGTTGTAGGTACTAAAATTTACTACATAAAATATTTTATTAGTTTTTTCCGTCAGAGCAATACTTTAGGAGATATGGAAGTATTTAAGTTGGTTGCTTTGCAAATTTTTCGTTGTTAACAACGGTTTTCGGTTTTTCCCTTCTATCTCGGAAACTGTCGCTCAAAACGGAAAAACGTCCTAAGTAAAAGTCGTAGCTACGGAAATGTCTTACAAAAAAGACCTCATTGGTTTTTTTGTCAGAGCAATACTTAAGGAGATATGAGGGTTCTTAAGTGAGTTGCTTTGCAAATTTTTCGTTGTGAGCAACGGTTTTCGGTTTTTCCCTTCTATCTCGGAAACCGTCGCTCAAAACGAAAAAATGTTCTAAGTAAAAGTTGTAGGTACAAAGATTTTCTACAAAACTTTTTTTATTCATTATTTGCGTAAGAGCAATATTTAAGGAGTTAAAACTAATAATCCTACAGATCCTGTCTGAAAACTTAAAACCTTCATATCTCCTAAAATATTGCTCTGACAGAAAAAACTAATAAAATATTTTATGTAATAAATTTTCGTAGCTACAACTTTTACTTAGGACATTTTTTCGTTTTGAGCGACGGTTTCTAAGATAGAAGGGAAAAACCGAAAACCGTTGCTCACAACGAAAAATGTACAAAGCAACCAACTTAAAACCCTCATATCCCCTTAAAAGCTGGTAAATTATAATTTTTTTTTCTTCTTCTTCTTGCGCGGAGGAGTTTTTCACCTTTTTCCTGCCTATTGGCCACATAAAAAGTCCTTTCATATTTAAAAATAAAAAATAATAAAGTATTTATTGCAACCATTTTCCCGGGAATAATGGAATAATTAACATAATATTTATGAGGAAAATGATGTACCTATAATCAAGGATATTTTTGTGTGAAAAGATATTATGCGCTTTATAAAACTGGATACCCTTGGGCGAAGTAATTAGAATCTTCTTAATTGGATTCTTCACATCGAGGGAAAACGCGATTTTTTTTTAACGAGAAGACCGGAAACGATCAAAAGTTAAGAAATCCCATAAAGCAAACAAACCTTTTTTCTTATTCTTCAGTGCAGAACGCAAAATATCAGCTCTTTTTGCCCAAAATCTCAAATTTTGCAGATTTCAAATTGATTTTTCAAGGAAAAAAATTCTTCAGGAACTTTCTTAGGTTGAGGTTCAGTCATAACGGAACTTTTGAGTTGATGTATAGTTTTTTTAAAACGAGATTATGCTTTTTTAGCAAACGTTTATATTTTAATGACGTCAGAAACGATGAATATATTTTTAAGTTATAAAAAATAAGTTCTTCTATGTCTTTGAAGGTCGACGAGCTCTGGTTTCTTCTGGGAGTTCTCGTTATGCTAATCTAAGAGTCGAAACTTTATGATCTGTCTGCCTCCTATTGACGTCACGATGACGTCTTTTTTTTTTTAATTAAAATTGTGTGGATCGAAGTTATATTGTGTCCTCGCTTTCAATTTTTTTTTCTGCGAATTCTTTCGTTTTTATAACGATTTAAAAATTTTTTTTATGAAGGAGGCGGTGGATTTGAATATTTTTATCATGGAGGCAGTGGATTTATTTTTTTTCTTTGTTGCAGATCGTGAAAAACGTCATTTGTTGGGGGCGCTTGGAGGGACGATAGACGCTGCGATCCACGCGCCGCTCTCTTTTCTCGGCGGTGGAGGCACACGAGCAAGCGCCCACACTCTCAACTGGGGAGGCCCTTTAGGAAACCTTAACGTCGGATCAAGTTTTGCCAATGGAGGAGGCGGAGGAGGCGCGGCAAGTGCTTCCGCCGCGTCTTCTGCCGCGGGCGGCGGTGGATGGGGAGGTTCCGGTTCTTCTGCGGCTTCTGCGTCCGCTGCGTCAGCCGGTGGAGGTGGTGGAGGCGGAGGTTTCAGCAACGGACAAAGTTTCGGACAAGGAGGAGGTGGTGGAGGCGGAGGTTTCAGCAACGGACAAAGTTTCGGACAAGGAGGAGGTCTTCTCGGTGGTGGATTTTTGAAAAAAGGACTTTTGGGTGGCCTTAACATAAATTTGGGAATCAAAAAACACATCGGTATTGGAGGTTTTGGTCAAGGAGGTCATGGAGGAGCTGGAGGTTTCAGTCAAGGAGGCTCAGGAGGTTTTTCTAACTCTCAATCTTCAAGCAGCGCTTTAGCCAATGGCGGATCAGGCTTTAGTCATGGAGGATCTGGCGGATTTTCAAACGCAAATTCCCAAGCTTCTAGTAGCGCGTTGGCCAATGGGGGATCTCAAGGTCAAGGAGGATTCAGAGGTGAAGGTGGATTTGGAGGACAAGGTGGATTTCAAGGAGGAGCTGGCGGCTTTAGTCAGGGAGGGTCAGGCGGATTTTCAAACGCAAATTCCCAAGCTTCTAGTAGCGCGTTGGCGAATGGGGGATCTCAAGGTCAAGGAGGATTCGGAGGTCAAGGTGGATTTGGAGGACAAGGTGGATTTCAAGGAGGATCAGGAAGTTCATCAAAAGCAAATTCACAAGCATCAAGCAGCGCGTTAGCTAATGGGGGATCTCAAGGTCAAGGAGGATTCGGAGGTCAAGGTGGATTTGGAGGGCAAGGTGGATTTCAAGGAGGGGCTGGCGGCTTTAGTCAGGGAGGATCAGGAAGTTCATCACAAGCAAACTCACAAGCATCAAGCAGTGCGTTGGCTAATGGAGGATCTCAAGGCCAAGGAGGATTCGGAGGTCAAGGAGGATATCAAGGAGATTTTGAACAAGGTGGAACAGGAGGTTTTAGTCAGGGAGGATCTGGAAGTTCATCAAAAGCAAACTCGCAAGCATCAAGCAGCTCGTTGGTGAATGGAGGATCTCAAGGTCAAGGAGGGTTTGGAGTTCAAGGAGGATTTGGAGCACAAGGTGGATTCGGAGGAGATTATGAACAAGGAGGTTCAGGAGGTTTTGGCCAAGGAGGATTTTCAAAAGCGAATTCTCAAGCTTCCAGTAGCGCGTTGGCTGGTGGATCAGGAGGTAGCCACGCGAATTCTCACGCGGGGAGCAAAGCATCAAGTGGTTCAGGCGGTTCCCATTCGAGCGCCACAAGCAGCGCAGATGCCGGCAGTGACATCATCTTTGACGATTCGCTCACTTACCGCGGCAAAAGATCCGCACATATCGACGCAGTGCCTCATCATAGCAACGTCATCCACAAGCCAGAAATGGCGAAAAAGAAGCAGACATTTCCATACGTTATTTCAGCGACAAGTTTCGCCCAAGCAACAAATGGCGGCACAGGAAGCGCACGTGCAAATGCAAGCAGCTCCGTCCAATACAACGGCCCCTACGTCTACGGCTTCGCCGGCCCCATCTCCGTCTCTTCTTCTTCCACAGCAACAGCCAGTTAATTAATTTCCTCACCTAACTTAACTACTATTTTGTAAATAAAAAATAATCCCACCTGTACATAAATACTAAAATTATTTATAATTTTTAACTGTAAATATTATAATAAACATGGTAAAAAATAATTCATATTTTTTATTGAACCACCTAGAATGAACAAGTAGTTTCGGGAACCCCTCCATAAAAGTTCACAAATTGTCAAGTTGGCCAGACTGGCGTGACGCATATTACCTCTAGTGTCTCTCTAACTGTCCAAATAACAATGGCCGACGGCAGTAAACCAAGATTTCCCCCGAGAGGATAAGCGAAATTAAGCACAAACAGCAATTGAAATGAAAATGTTCAAATGTTGCAACAGCCAGTTAATTAATTTCCTCACCTAACTTTAATAACTACTATTTTATAAATAAAAAATAATCCCACCTGTACATAAATACTAAAATTATTTATAATTTTTAACAGTAAATATCATAATTCATAATAAACATGATAAAAATAAATTTTTTTTTATTGAACCACCTAGAATGAACAGGTAGTTTCGGGAACCCCTCCATATAAGTTCACAAATTGTCAAGTTGGCCAGACTGGCGTGACGCATATTACCTCTAGTGTCTCTCTAACTGTCTAAACAACAATGGCCGACGGCAGTAAACCAAGATTTCCCCCGAGAGGATAAGCGAAATTAAGCACGGACAGCAAATTTAGGGGAGAAGAGAGGGAATAAATTGAAATTATAATTTAAGGTTTTAGTAATTTTATTGAGAAAATGTTCGTTTTCATAAACAAAATGATTATGATAGAAAATAATTAAGTAGGTTGTTTTTTACATTCTAAATTTTAAAGCGGTGTTACAAAAGAAATGTGAATGCGAAAGCTGAGAAATTACATGTCGCCATGTCCACCGTGGTCTTTCCTTTCAGGGTCGAGTTTGATGAGGTCGTCGATCCTTAAAATGGTTATGGCGGCTTCCGTGGCGAATTTAAGTGCTTTGATTTTCGAGATGGTCGGTTCGAGAACTCCGGCTTTTTTGTTATCTCGGACGGTCCCTTCTTCTAAATCGAGTCCGACATATTTGAGATGCGCATGGTCTTTTTTCGTCTGACTTGTATTGTGGAAGGCACGGAGTTTGGCGACGACGTCAGTAGAATCAATCGCTGCATTAACAGCCAGAGTCTTCGGGATGACAAGGAGAGATTTGGCGTATTCTGCGATGGCAAGCTGTTCCCTTGAGCTTAATGATGTAGCGAAGTTCTCGAGATAAATCGAAAGCGCAGCTTCTACTGCTCCTCCACCAGTTACAACAGTTTTACTTTCCAAAACCCTTTTGACAACACAAATTGCATCATGGACCGACCTTTCAATTTCATCTAAATAAAAGTCATTTGGCCCTCGCAAGATAATCGAACTCGCTGTCCGCGCCATCGGTCTAAAATTATAAGAAGTCATTTAAAAAATTCTCACCGTCAACAAACGAATTTTTCTTACCCTTTAATAAGAATGAGTTCATCATCGCAGATTCTTTCTTGTTTGATTTCCGCAGCGTCACCGAGAGAACTCGCTTCGAAGCTTTCCTCGCCTTCCATGTTCGTCAACGAAGTTAGGAAAGCAGCACCGGTCGCTTTGGCGATTCTTTTCAAATCTTGCTTCTTCACTCTACGTACGGCCATGGCTCCTCTTTCGATGAAAAGCTGGAGAAAAAAAATATTTAAACAAAGTTCAGAGTTTCTCTCAATAAACAAACCTTAAGATAAGAATCATCAATTCCTCCGGAGAGAAGGACGACATTTGCACCGGCGTCAAGAATTTTCATTATCCTATCTCTAGTAATATCATTTTCTCTATCACGAATTCCTTCTAATTGTTCAACATCCGTAATTAAAACCTAAAATTAAAATAAATTATCCAAATCAATTTGGCGACAAAAAAAATACCTCCACTCCAAGTTTCATTTTGGTTTTCTGTAACGAGAAATCTAAACAGGCAACTTTGGCATTGACCACTCTGTCAGTCATTCCTAAAAAAAATATAGAAAAAAAATTTTAATATTATTTTTTTAAGTTACCCATGCTGGCGACTCGGCAGTTCAAAGCGTATCCTTTGACCAAAATACTTTCGTTGACTTGCCCTCCGTGGGCTTTCAAAATATTGATTGCTTTTATAGGATATTGGGCTTTCCCTTTGCTATCGGTTACTTTGACAGCTTGAACAGCATCGACGATCATGTTCGCAAAAAGTCGTCATCGCTGAAAAAAATATTAAGATTTGATTGGTGCGAAAGTTGAGATCTTACATTGAGATAATTTTACTGGCAAGGGAAGTTTTCGCTGTATTTATAATACATTCTTTCCCAAGTTCTTCCACGTTGATGCAGAGATGCTCTTGGATGTATTTTGTGCTTCTCTAAAATAAAGGATAAATTTAAAAAAATTAAAGATTGATTAACGTACTTGCAGGCAAGCCTGTATCCACTAATGATAGACGTCGGATGGATTTTTTGTTTGACAAGTTCGTCGGCGTTTTTGAGTAATTCGGCAGCGATGATGACAACGGAGGTTGTACCGTCGCCGATTTCTTCATCTTGAAGTTGGGCGAGGTCGACCAAAATTTTGGCCGCAGGATGGTCAACTTCGAGAAGTTTGAGAATCGTAGCACCATCGTTGGTAACCGTGACTTCTCCAATGTCGTCGACCAACATCTTATCAAGACCTACAGGTCCCAAAGAACTTTTGACAATGTTGGCAATCGTTGAAACCGCCATGACTGAAAAATAATTTGATCAAAACTCAGTTCAAAGGCGGAAAACTCCATAATATCCACCGGATACATCTTCACTATTTACATAATATTACTTAACGCATAAACTTTTTGTTCTAAACCTATAATTTTGATATCAGATAACATGTTTTTGGCCATTTTTCATGTATATGAGGTTTATATATATTTAAAAAAACGCAAAAACAAAGCACATGGTATAGTACATAACCTGGAATTTAGGGAGTTGCCGGTATTTTCTTACCATTTTGAGTGCGTACGGGAGCTCCGGACGTTCTCTGGCCGGGGAGAGAAAGGGAAACTCCGAGGTTTGACATATTCGAAATACTGATGAAGACTTTTTAAAATACAGACAGAATGTGAATTGAAAAACGATTTCAAAGATGAACACGGGCTGTAACTTTTAAGTTTAGTTCAGTTGGTAATCGTGTAAAACAACCACAGACAAGATGTATAGTGTTCGCTGTGGTAAAATTAAAAACTAGTTTAAAAGGGATTTTTTTTTTCCGTCTCCTTTGGTTTTTTTCAACCTATAGACCTAAAGACATGAATGAACGCTCTTTTAGTCAGATTTACTGAGTTTTCCTCGATTTTTTGAAGGAGAAACCCCCTTTTTATCGGATTTTATGACTTTTCCTTAGTCAATAGGCCAAGAAAACCCCTTTTTGGCCAGATTTTCAGTTTTGAAGTGTTTTTTTTTTCTTACGTACATAGAAACCCCATTTTTGACTTGGATTATCAACTAAGAAACCCTATTTTAGCCAAATTTTCTTAGTTTTCCTTGATTCTTTTGACATAAAATTTCCATTCATTCCGGACTTTCTGGCTTTCCCTTGTCATTAGGGCAAGTAAGAAGTAAAGCCCATTGAGCCCGGTTTTATCAGTTTTCCGTGGGTTTTCAAAGGAAAAACCTCCTTTTTTCCAGAAATTGGTTTTCTTGGTTTTTTGACTGGAAAACCATCTGGGCAAGTAAAGCTCTTTTTGCCAGGTTTTCCTTCGTTTTTTCGAGAGATAAACCTCATTTTTCAAGGTTTTCTTGGTTTTTTGACAGAAAATCCATCTTTAGGGCTAGTAAAGCCCTTCTTGCCAGATCTTATAAGTTTTTCAAAGGAAAAGCCTCCTTTTTTCCCAGAGATTGCTTTTTTGACTGGGAAACTATCTGGGCAAGTAAAGCCCTTTTTGCCAGATTTACAAAGTTTTCCTTGGTTTTTTCGAGGAATAAACCTCATTTTCCTAGGTTTTCTTGGTTTTTTGACAGAAAACCCATCTTTAGGGCTAGTAAAAACCTTTTTGCCAGATCTTATAAGTTTTTCAAAGGAAAAGCCTCCTTTTTCCCAAAGATTCGTTTTCTAGGTTTTTTGACTGGAAAACCATCTGGGCAAGTAAAGCCCTTTTTGCCAGGTTTTACTTCGTTTTTTCGAGGAATAAACCTCATTTTTCAAGGTTTTCTTGGTTTTTGACAGAAAACCCATCTTCAGGGCTAGTAAAGCCCTTTTTGCCAGATCTTATAATTTTTTCTTGGCTTTTCGAAGGAAAAAAAACTCCTTTTTTCCCAGAGATTGGTTTTCTTGGTTTTTTGACGGGGAAACCATCTGGGCAAGTAAAGCCCTTTTTGCCAGGTTTTCCTTCGTTTTTTCGAGGGATAAGCATCATTTTTCTTTAGGTTTTCTTGGTTTTTTGACAGAAAACCCATCTTTAGGGCTAGTAAAGCCCTTTTTACCAGATCTTATAAGTTTTTCTTGGTTTTTCAAAAGAAAAGCCTCCTTTTTCCCAGAGATTGGTTTTCTTGGTTTTGGACTGGGAAACCATCTGGGCAAGTAAAGCCATTTTTGCCAGGTTTTCCTTCGTTTTTTCGAGGGAAAAACCTCAATTTTCCAGGTTTTCTTGGTTTTTTGACAGAAAACCCATTTTTAGGGCTAGTAAAGCCCTTTTTGCCAGATCTTATAAGTTTTTCTTGGTTTTTCAAAGGAAAAGCCTCCTTTTTTTTTTCCAGAGATTGGTTTTCTTGGTTTTTTGACTGGGAAACTATCTGGGCAAGTAAAGCCCTTTTTGCCAGATTTACAAAGTTTTTCTTGGTTTTTTTGAGGAATAAACCTCATTATCCTAGGTTTTCTTGGTTTTTTGACAGAAAACCCATCTTTAGGGCTTGTAAAGCCCTTTTACCAGATCTTATAAGTTTTTCTTGGCTTTTCAAAGAAAAAGCCTCCTTTTTTCCCAGAGATTGGTTTTCTTGGTTTTTTGAGTGGGAAACCATCTGGGCAAGTAAAGCCCTTTTTGCCAGGTTTTCCTTCGTTTTTTCGAGGGATAAACCTCATTTTTCTAGGTTTTCTGACAGAAAACCTATCTTCAGGGCTAGTAAAGCACTTTTTGCCAGATCTTATAAGTTTTTCAAAGGAAAAGCCTCCTTTTTTCCCAGAGATTGGTTTTCTTGGTTTTTTGACTGGGAAACCATCTGGGCAAGTAAAGCTCTTTTTGCCAGGTTTTCCTTCGTTTTATCGAAAGATAAACCTCATTTTTCAAGGTTTTCTTGGTTTTTAGACAGAAAACCCATCTTTAGGTCTAGTAAAGCCCTTTTTGCCAGGTTTTCCTTCGTTTTTTCGAGGGATAAACATCATTTTTCAAGGTTTTCTTGGTTTTTTGACAGAAAACCCATCTTTAGGGCTAGTAAAGCCCTTTTTGCCAGATATTATAAGTTTTTCTTGGTTTTTCAAAGAAAAAGCCTCCTTTTTTTCCCCAGAGATTGGTTTTCTTGGTTTTTTGACTGGGAAACCATCTGGGCAAGTAAAGCCCTTTTTGCCAGGTTTTCCTTCGTTTTTTCGAGGGACAACCCTCACTTTTCAAGGTTTTCTTGGCTTTTTGACAGAAAACCCATCTTTAGGGCTAGTAAAGCCCTTTTTGCCAGATCTTATAAGTTTTTCTTGGTTTTTCAAAGAAAAAGCCTCCTTTTTTTCCCAGAGATAGGTTTTCTTGGTTTTTTGACTTGGAAACTATCTGGGCAAGTAAAGCCCTTTTTGCCAGGTTTTACCAAGTTTTCCTTGGTTTTTTTTTGAGGAATAAACCTCATTTTCCTAGGTTTTCTTGGTTTTTCTGTCGAAAAACCATCTTTTTTCTCTGATTTCTGGCTCTTTTAGCGATGAAACTTCTTCCATTAACAAGAGGCTATAAATAATTACAAATATTAATAATTATAATTTAAAAAAAGTAATATTACATTATTTTACAGCAGTCAACGCCTCTAGAGAGACCAACTAACAAAAGAAAAAGGACAACTTCAAAACAAAAAATAAAAAATCAAATTATTTTCCAATCGGCGAAACAAGACATTTGATATTTGGCATCTCGGGCGAGTTGTAAGTCAGGAATGAAATCTTTAAACTCATTCGAGATTCTATAAATGCATCTTTTGACGGATTTGTTGAGTCCGTATGAGGAAATTTGTGATTTTTTGTTGACCGAAGGTCCTCGGAGGTTGGCGCACGGGTCGACCGCTCTTATCAAAATGTGCTTCTCGACAGAATCCAAAGTATCCTTCAATTTTAGTAAAACGCTTATTATTTTTGTCATGTCGTTTTGTATTATTCCATAGTTGTCTTCAGTCAGAGAATGAACAGCAATATGAGAAAGGCTATGGCATGCCCAAAGAACCTAAAATAAAAATTTTATTAAAAAGAAAAAAAGAACAATTTTTTTACCGGTTGAGACTTTTCTAAAGCATGACGAAACTTCAAATCTTCTCTATCACCAAAAAGATAAACGACGATAGGCAAGTTGAGCCAAAACTTAAGCTTGGTGTCCAAATAAAGTTTATAATTGGTCCAAATTTGGTTGAATTTTGAGATTTGGAGGTTCAAAAATGAGACAACAGGTGGCACATTGACTGGCATCGATGGCTCTTTGGCATATCGGTCAAAACGTTCTTCCTGCTTTTCTTTCTTCTGACGAAATATCAACAAACTCGATAAAGACGAAATGAATTCTTCGATCGTTTGAAAACAGTCTTCTCGCACAGTATTCCAGACATGCGGATGACCTCCGGGTAAACTCAAAGTAAAAATGGAAGCCCTTCTTTCTTTACTTGTTTCAGAAAGTAAATAGAGGTCGAGAAATCCAAGATTTTGATAAGCGGAAGATCACATCTTAAGGCATCATCTAACGTCAGCTTGTCAGACATAAGGATGCTACTTAACGGAAACTCTTCTCTTGTCGTTAAAAAAACTTGAGTTAAAAAATCAGTCAATTTCATCGAACTAACGACCACAACGGTCAACGACCATAGATAAAGAAGTCGCCTCACATTCAAAATACCGCCCAAAGAATCCAAACCGTATTCTGCTTCATCTAAATCATAAATTTGACATCCCGAACTTCGAATAAGGCTTCCTTTGAAGTAATAAAACATTAAAAAATAACAATTTGGCATAAAAACGAACGGTATTGAACTTTTTATAGTAGGTAGAAGGCCGGCTTGTATGCGATGCCAAACTGGTAACTGGATAACAGGAAAAGATAAATGTTTTCCACTGAAATTTTGAGAAATATAATAACATAAGTTGACCCAGACGCAAGCCATGATCAAAAAGAGACGTTCTTCGTTGAGCACATTTTCTGAAGAGAATGAACTTAGCGAACCTTTAGTTAACGATAAGTACATCCAAGGTATCATATAACCGACTATAACATTCACACTCATTCCCATCAAATTATTCAAGTTAAAAAGCTTAATAACCATGGAGAATCTTGTAGAGTAGAAAGGCTGAGCGTTGATATATTCTTTGGATGTGATGATTCCTTGTACGATGACTATGACCATCAAAAGGGCCAAATATGGAAGGATTTTCCAAGTAAACAGACAACCGAGCCAGTCCTTAATCCATGATATCGGATTCAACAAGTTAAGATTCACGAAAAACAAAAAAACTGCGAGTAGAGAAAAAGAGAGAATGAAGTTCCATAGGCACGCTTTCGAAACGCGGCGGAAACAAAGAGTTTTTACGTTTTCGTTCATTTTGGATTAAAATAAAAAAGATGAAAAAAATGTTCTTTTCGTACCGGCTCACTTTCCGATCATTTTTGTTCCCTTCCAGAAACTCGAACACGACTCAAAAGGCGCCTTCACTTAAATCAATCGATTCTTATAGTCGATTGTGATAGTAGAATGAGAAAAAGAGAGAAAAAGAGTCCATAAAAAATAAAAGTCCATAATTTTTTTTTAGAAAATCATAATTTTTTTACGGTTTTAGGAAAAAATTAAAATTTTCTTTTACGATTTTCAGAGAAAATTGCAATTTTTAAAATTTTTTCGTGAAAATCAGGTTTTTTTCGAAAATTTTAGCGCAAAAAAACGTAAAAAAAATTTTTCCCTGTCAAAAAACCAAGGAAATTCCTTATTTTCGAGAAAAACGAGGTTTCCCCCTAAAAAAAACCAGGAAAACTGATAAAAAGGGCTTTGCTTGCCCAGATGGTTTCCCAGTCTAAAAACCAAGAAAACCAATCTCTGGAAAAAAGGAGGCTTTTCCTTTGAAGAACCAAGGAAAACTGATAAGATCTGGCAAAAAGGGCTTTACTTGCCCAGATGGTTTTCTTGCTAAGAAAATCAATCTCTGGAAAAAAGGAGGCTTTTCCTTTGAAGAACCAAGGAAAACTGATAAGATCTGGCAAAAAGGGTTTTACTTGCCCAGATGGTTTCCCAGTCAAAAAACCAAGAAACCAATCCTGGAAAAAAGGAGGCTTTTCCTTTGAAAAACCAAGGAAAACTGATAAGATCTGGCAAAAAGGGCTTTACTTGCCCAGATGGTTTTCCACTCAAAAAACCAAGAAAACCAATCCTGGAAAAAAGGAGGTTTTTCCTTTGAAGATCCAAGGAAAACTGATAAGATCTGGCAAAAAGGGCTTTACTTGCCTAGATGGTTTCCCAGTCAAAAAACCAAGAAAACCAATCTCTGGAAAAAAAGGAGGCTTTCCTTTGAAAAACCAAGGAAAACTGATAAGATCTGGCAAAAAGGGCTTTGCTTGCCCAGATGGTTTCCCAGTCAAAAAACCAAGAAAACCAATCTCTGGGGAAAAGGAGGCTTTTTCTTTGAAAAACCAAGGAAAACTGATAAGATCTGGCAAAAAGGGCTTTACTTGCCCAGATGGTTTTCCACTCAAAAAACCAAGAAACCTATCCTGGAAAAAAGGAGGCTTTTCCTTTGAAAAACCAAGGAAAACTGATAAGATCTGGCAAAAAGGGCTTTACTTGCCCAGATGGTTTTCTTGCCAAGAAAACCAATCTCAGGAAAAAAGGAGGCTTTTCCTTTGAAGAACCAAGGCAAACTGATAAGATCTGGCAAAAAGGGCTTTACTTGCCCAGATGGTTTTCTTGCCAAGAAAACCAATCTCAGGAAAAAAGGAGGCTTTTCCTTTGAAGAACCAAGGCAAACTGATAAGATCTGGCAAAAAGGGCTTTACTTGCCCAGATGGTTTTCTTGCCAAGAAAACCAATCTCTGGAAAAAAGGAGGCTTTTCCTTTGAAAAACCAAGGAAAACTGATAAGATCTGGCAAAAAGGGCTTTACTTGCCCAGATGGTTTTCTTGCCAAGAAAATCAATCTCTGGAAAAAAGGAGGCTTTTCCTTTGAAGAACCAAGGAAAACTGACAAGATCTGGCAAAAAGGGCTTTACTTGCCCAGATGGTTTTTTTGCCAAGAAAATCAATCTCTGGAAAAAAGGAGGCTTTTCCTTTGAAGAACCAAGGAAAACTGATAAGATCTGGCAAAAAGGGCTTTACTTGCCAGATGGTTTTCTTGCCAAGATAATCAATCTCTGGAAAAAAGGAGGCTTTTCCTTTGAAGAACCAAGGAAAACTGATAAGATCTGGCAAAAAGGGCTTTACTTGCCAGATGGTTTTCTTGCCAAGATAATCAATCTCTGGAAAAAAGGAGGCTTTTCCTTTGAAGAACCAAGGAAAACTGATAAGATCTGGCAAAAAGGGCTTTACTTGCCAGATGGTTTTCTTGCCAAGATAATCAATCTCTGGAAAAAAGGAGGCTTTTCCTTTGAAGATCCAAGGAAAACTGATAAGATCTGGCAAAAAGGGCTTTACTTGCCTAGATGGTTTCCCAGTCAAAAAACCAAGAAAACCAATCTCTGGGAAAAATGAGGTTTCTCCTTTGAAAAAACAAGGAAAACTGATAAAATCTGTCTAAAAGAACTTTCCCTATATTGTAAAAATGGAATTTCTTATAATAAATTTTTTTTCAAAATGGGCACTTAACTCCAAGAGCTCGAGTGTAAGGAAAATTTTTCTATCCTCTGATTATCTCGAAAACTTTAGCTCAAAACGAAAAATTTATAAAGATAAAAATTGTAGCTGACAAAATTTATTACAAAAATGTACTTAATTGTTTTTTGCGTAGGACTGATAGATTAGGAACAGTATGGCTTTAATCCATTGGCTTCAAATCTGAACAAATCCGGACTTTCAGCCTAAACTGTTGATCCTACGCAAAAAAATACTAAGTTCATTTTTGTAGGAAATTTAATTTGCTACAATTTTTATTTAATTAATTTTTTCGTTTGGAGCCTTAGTTTTCGAGATAATCTGGGACAAACGGAAAAAATTGAACTTCAAAGTCTTCTCTTCTGAAGCTTTTGAGGAAACTTATGCAGGAGGCACGTTTTGCAACTTTTTATTAAAAAAAGGACAAAAAAGGATTTTTTTTTTTCAAAATTCTAGCCACCTTGAAAGAAAATGGTCCGCTAGAGTACGCTCATTTTCGAATTTTGAACTGAATTCTTACAATCGATCCATCGAAAAATATATTAACCTGAAAATCTAGAAATTTTCATTGTTAAGATCATTTTTTTTGTTTAAAATTATAATTAAAAAATTTTTAATCCACCACTGTGGCTTCTTAATTTAAAATAAAAGATGTGAAATTTCAGTAATAAATATGTAAAAAATCTAAAATCTACTAAAGACTTAAGACCTTCTGTCACGTGTGCTGGTAAATCTATATTAGTTTATTTAAAAGCTGTAATATTAATTAAGCGACCACCATATGAAATTGGTCAATTTTCGCTTTATCATGATATGTCTATCATGGACGTTTTGTTCTCTTTATTTTTTGTTTTTCTTATTTTTCTTTATTCCGTCAGGATTTTCGTTTTTCCTTCTGGACGTATCGTAGATGAAGACGGAATGGGGAAGAAAAAGGGAAGTCGAACCATAATCAGCAAAATAACAAAGGCAAAGAGAGAAGTGAGTTTTGAGAAAGTGAACCCTTTTTTTAAATTGTTGTTTTTCCTTGCTTATGGACATTTTTTTCAGCCAATGATTCTCCATCATGTCCTCATGTCAAAAGGTCGTTTGACTTTAACACAGTTAAACAGAGTAAGCAGGAGCAATGTGAAGTTTGTGCCAAACAAAAAAGTAAATCGCCACCTCAGGTATGTTCTAGCCGTTCACCAGGCTTAGCTATATCGATTTAAACCCGGGGGCATAACGATCGCAATTACGATTACAATTGTAATCGCAAGTTTCTTAATTACGATCACGATTACAATCGCATTCGTATTTTTCTGCAATTACGATTTTAATTGCATTTTTTTTACGATTACAATCGTAATCGTATTTTTTTCTGCGATTACAATCGTAATTGTATTTTTTTTCTCCGATTACCATCATAATCGTATTTTTTTCTGCGATTACCATTATAGTCGTATTGTTTTCTGCGATTACAGTCGTAATCGTATTTTTTTCTGCGATAATCGCATTTTTTTCAGCGATTACTGGCGTAATCGTATTTTCGTTAGCGTTTATGGCTCGTATATGACATTTTTACTGAGATTACCTGATGTCATATACGAGCCGTAAACGCTAACGAAAATACGATTAAGCCCGTAATCGCTGGAAAAAAATTGCGATTACAGTTGTAATCGCAGAAAAAAATACTATTACGGTTGTAATCGTAAAAAAAATGCGATTACAACCGTAATCGCAGAAAAAAATACGAATACGATTGTAATCATAATCGTAATTAAGAAACTTGCGATTACGCCCAACACTGTCCCTGGGAGTAGTAATTCTGGGATGTTCTGTAACCTACATAAATTGATTTTTCTGTTTTTCTTTAGCTCTCAAAATTATGGATATGTTTAAAATGCGGTGGGAAAAGTTGTTCTCGAGAGCATGCGATGATTCATTTCAAAACTCCTCGTTCAGACAACCATTCAATCTTCATCGATAGTTCAAACATCACCGTCTGGTAAATCTTAAAATTTAAAAAATACCGTTTACTAAATTTTTTTTAGGTGTTTGTCTTGTACTGAATCCCAAATTGACATCGATTCTCATAAAAATCTTAAATCGAGCATCTCAGGTTTAGAACGGATGATCAAAGATTTGAGTTTGAAAAAAATTGAGGTCAAGAGTAATGAAAACAAGCAGCAAAACAGCCCATCATGTAAGCTTTTTTTACTATTCTTAGGGACACAAACGATACCTCGATACTATCGATGTATCGATACTTTTGTTTTCGATACCACCGATTTGACCTCGATACTTTTTGACCGATAGTATCGGAGCATTGATACTTTTGTGCAGTATCGGTAAAGTTTTTTTTTTAACATTTTTAAATGATCGGACGTCTTGCAACACTGCCATCAGGAAGGCTTTTACTTAAAGGTATCGATACTTGAGGTCTAAAGTTGACGATACCGATACTTAAAAGTATCGATACTTGAGGTCCGAAGTTGACGATACCGATACTTAAAAATATCTATACTTTAGGTCCAAAGTTGACGATACCGAACTTAAAAGTATCGATACTTGAGGTCCAAAGTTGACGATATAGATACTTAAAAGTATCGATACTTTAGGTCCAAAGTTGACGATACCAATACTTAAAAGTATCGATACTTGAGGTCCGAAGTTGACGATACCGATACTTGAAAATATCTATACTATAGGTCCAAAGTTGACGATACCGATACTTAAAAATATCGATACTTTAGGTCCAAAATTGACGATACCGAACTTAAAAGTATCGATACTTGAGGTCCAAAGTTGACGATATAGATACTTAAAAGTATCGATACTTTAGGTCCAAAGTTGACGATACCAATAATTAAAAATATCGATACTTCAGGTCGAAAGTTGACGATATCGATACTTTAGGTCCAAAGTTGACGATATAGATACTTAAAAGTATCGATACTTTAGGTCCAAAGTTGACGATACCAATACTTAAAAGTATCGATACTTGAGGTCCGAAGTTGACGATACCGATACTTGAAAATATCTATACTATAGGTCCAAAGTTGACGATACCGATACTTAAAAATATCGATACTTTAGGTCCAAAATTGACGATACCGAACTTAAAAGTATCAATACTTGAGGTCCAAAGTTGACGATATAGATACTTAAAAGTATCGATACTTTAGGTCCAAAGTTGACGATACCAATAATTAAAATATCGATACTTCAGGTCCAAAGTTGACGATATCGATACTTTAGGTCCAAAGTTGACGATACCGATACTTAAAAATATCGATAATTTAGGCCCGATACGATACTGGCATCGATTAAACTGTTGCGATACTTTTACGATACGGGGTATCGATACTTTGCTTCCGATATCGTGTCCCTAACTATTCTTAAAATGAAAAAATGGTGAATATATATCTAGAGTTATTTTATAGTAGGTAAAAATTAGGACTGTTTACTGCTATTTCGTCTGGCTTGGCTGGGCAAAGAATTCAATTTTTCCTCCTTGTTTTTGATAATTGGGACGATAATATTGCCCTATTCAGAACCTTTCATTTTAATTTTTTGATTTCAGGTTATTTAAAATCTGATAAAGATAAAAGTTCATTCCACGCCATTGTAAGTATTTTGTCGTTCTTTTTTGGTTTATTTATTTTTATTGCTTTCAGGGATTAATTAATGAAGGAAATACATGTTATGCAAATTCAGTTTTTCAATGTTTAACACGTACGCCCAAATTAGATGAAGCGATCCTAAAAGATTTCGATAATCCTGTTACTCTATCTATGGACAACGGAGAACAAGTTGTAAGTTCAAAACAGATGAATAATCTTTTATTTATTTTTTAAAAGGAATTTGTATATCAAGAATGGACGAGCGATCGGAAAAAGGTTCATTCAATCTTATCGAAGAATATCTTAAGCTTCATGGTATCTTAACCAATAAAAGTAACATCAATCTTAAAACCTCTAGTGGAATTTGTATTCTGAAATCGCTCAATAGAAAACATCAGCAGTTTAAATGGGATCAGCAGCATGACGCCCATGAGTTTCTACGAATGCTTTTAGACACTTTACGCTCAGACATTCATAAGGTTTTCATAATCTAAAACTAAAATTTTTATCTATATTTTATTTTAGTCGTTTCAATCTCTTATATTGAAGAAAAAGAATTTAATGACGCCGTCGCTTAAGAAAATGTGTCGCCAGAATTAAAAGCGGAGATAAAAGAAATTGATAGGAAGCTATGTAAGGATGTTAGTTTTGGCCCTGATAAAATTTTTGGAGGTGAATTAGTTAGTGAGCTGAGGTGTCAAGAATGTAATACGTTCTCAAAATCAATTGAAGAACACTTTATGGATCTTTCTCTTCCTGTTATTACAATTGAAGTGAGTTTATTTCAGTCATTTTTGCTTATTGATATTTTTTTTCTTAGCCTGAAGCATCTTCAAAAAATCCAAAAGTTCGTAAAGTACGAAGACATCGTGGAAAAACAGAATCTCAGAAAATTAAATTTTATTCGAAAGGGGTTAGAGAAAACATGTCTAATAAGGATATAAGTGATGAGTCGAAAGATTTGGATGTGATTGACGATGATGTGAAGGATTTAGTTCAAGAATCTGAGGTGAAACAGAAATTGAATGACGTCCATGAAGTAAACGAAGATGATAAAAATTCGAATGCGAACGGTTTCAACGACAGCGGCATCAACGATTCAGATCAAGAAGTGCCACAGTCGGGAAGCGGTTCTCAAGCGAGCGATGGAGTCGCCGTCCAGGATTACCAACCGTCCGAAAAACCTTGGGATTTTATAAAGAAGATTGTTCTGACAAAGAAAAAGATGTCGCCAAAGCCGACAGTGCCGACAGCGCTTTACACGAGATGAGTCTCTTTAGTGAAGTCAACTTTGAAAAAAACGACCCTAAACCGTCCGACGATATAATCAACGATGATAAAATTGACATCTTAGACGAAAACTGTAAAAGCACTATATCAACTTTTATAAATTAAACGCAAATTATTTTTCAGCTTATAGAAATGAAGAAATGGATGACTATAAAGAATGGAACAACCGTGACAGTCCGATTCCAGAAAAATTTGGTAAGAATATAATCATTTTAAGGATTTTTGTATCAATGGTGCTGTCAAATTGGCAGGGATTTCCCAAAATTTTTTGTAAGCGTTCGCTTTTTGCCTGTCTAAATCTTGGAAATTCTGTAAAAATGGGAATTTTTTGCCTTAAAACTAAGAAAAACTATGGAAATCCTGTAAAAATGGGAATTTTTTTGCCTTAAAAATAAGGAAAACTACAGAAAATCCTGTAAAATTGGGAATTTTTTGCCTTAAAACTAAGGAAAACTATGGAAAATCCTGTAAAAATTGTAATTTTTTGCCTTAAAACTAAGAAAAACTACAGAAAATCCTGTAAAAATGGGAATTTTTTGCCCTAAAACTAAGAAAAACTACAGAAAATCCTAAAATGGGAATTTTTTGCCTTAAAACTAAGGAAAACTATGGAAATCCTGTAAAAATGGGAATTTTTTGCCTTAAAACTAAGAAAAACTATGGAAATCCTGTAAAAATGGGAATTTTTTTGCCTTAAAACTAAGGAAACTACAGAAAATCCTGTAAAATTGGGAATTTTTTGCCTTAAAACTAAGGAAAACTATGGAAAATCCTGTAAAAATTGTAATTTTTTGCCTTAAAACTAAGAAAAACTACAGAAAATCCTGTAAAAATGGGAATTTTTTTGCCCTAAAACTAAGAAAAACTACAGAAAATCCTGTAAAAATGGGAATTTTTTGCCTTAAAACTAAGAAAAACTATGAAAAATCCTGTAAAAATGGGAATTTTTTGCCTTAAAACTAAGGAAAACTACAGAAAATACTGTATAAATGGGAATTTTTTGCCTTAAAACTAAGAAAAACTACGGAAAATCCTGTAAGAATGGGAATTTTTTGCCTTAAAACTTAGAAAAACTATGGAAAATCCTGTAAGAATGGGAATTTTTTGCCTTAAAACTAAGAAAAACTATGGAAAATCCTGTAAGAATGGGATTTTTTTGCCTTAAAACTAAGGAAAACTACAGAAAATTTAATTTAAATTTACCAGTGGTTGTTATCCACCAAAAATTTTCCCTTAGATGTATCATAACTACAGAAAATACTGTATAAATGGGAATTTTTTGCCTTTGAACTAAAAAAAACTACAGAAAATCCAGTAAAAATGGGAATTTTTTGCCTTAAAACTAAGGAAAACTTTCAGAAAATCCTGTAAAAAAGGGAATTTTTTGCCTTAAAACTAAGGAAAACTACAGAAAATCCTGTAAAAAAGGGAATTTTTGCCTTAAAACAAAGGAAAACTACAGAAAATCTTGTAAAAATGGTAATTTTTTGCCTTAAAACTAAGGAAAACTTCAGAAAATCCAGTAAAAATGGGATTTTTTTGCCTTAAAACTAAGGAAAACTTTCAGAAAATCCTGTAAAAAAGGGAATTTATTGCCTTAAAACTAAGGAAAACTACAGAAAATCCTGTAAAAAAGGGAATTTTTTGCCTTAAAACTAAGGAAAACTACAGATAATCTTGTAAAAATGTGAATTTTTTTGCCTTAAAACTAAGGAAAAATACTGAAAATCTTGTAAAAATATGGTTTACATGTCAAAACTCCCAAAAATTCAGACATCAAACTGAAACTATTCTAAAAAGTACTGACATGTGGGAAATATCTCGTTTTTTAATACTTAAAAACTTATGCTAATGCAATAATGCTTAATTTTTTTCCGTATTTCTGAAGATATTTTATTAAGTATTTCTGGGGATCCCTCTCCTGGCATTTTTTAAATTTAATTTTTCTAAATTTTAGATTCTTCAGAAGAAGAGAAAGATCGTTCTTCAAGTAATCATTCGTGGATGAAGTAAGTTAAACAGGCTTATAAACATAATATATTTAATTTTTTTATTTTAGTTGGTCACCTGAAAAATACCGAGTTGTCAGCGACTGGTTATATGATTCCACCAGGTAAAATTTTTTAAAAAATCTTTGTTTTTTATTGATTAAATTTTTAGATTTGTCGATGGACCTGAGTCATACACGTCCCCTCCAATCTATTGCAATGATAAAAGATGCCCGTCAAGTTGTAATCATGTAAGAATATTTTTATGTAAATTTTTTGTCATTATTTAAACTTTTAGGAAGAAACAACTGTGTTTGAAAATGATGGTAAACCTTTATTGTCGTCAATGGTGTATGGAGGTGGTCCTGATAAGTCTATTATTGTCCTACACAATTCAGATTTAAAAGATGACGACGGTTTCATCAAACAAAAAGTCGACAAGTATTTAAACTCTAAATAATGCAAGTTGAACAATTATTTATCTTTGTTAAGGTATTTTGAACCGTTACCGGACGGCTCAGCTGCTGGGAGCAAAAAATGAGCGAAGCGTTAATCTATTTAGAAAACGACGAAAAAAGATATAATCAAGAATCATGTCGTAAAACTTACCCTCCGCATCGTGTTCCCATTTCTAACGACGAAGACTACCCAATCTGTAATATTAAAACAAACAAACAATTGATTTAATAAACAATTTTTTACAGTTTTAGATAAAAAAGAAGAGAATAAAGACTGTTTAGATATAGTAGGAGAAAAAACGACTTTTGGTGAGACTTTAGAAAATGGCGATTCTGACGAAGGACTTTGTATTTCTAGCTTGTTTGATAATGACGTTTTTCCAGAGGTTTGCTTTTATTTTATTTACTGGCTAATTTTTTTCTCTCTCTTTTTATTCTTTCGCGGGCAAAAGTTTTCAAACCAACCCCTTAATTCACCAAAATTAATTGAGTTTGTAGTAAAAATGCTGAATTTTTGCCCTCAGATTTGCTGAAGAAAACCTAAAAATGGGGTCATCTAAATTATTTTTTCGCAACCCCAGATTTAAGCCCTAAATCCGCCTTCAATTATACTAATCTTTAAAATAAACAATTTTAGGAAGAAATGAAAATATACAAAGTAAAAAATGAAACATCTAGCTCTTTAGAAAGTTGCCTTCAGGAGTTCATCAGAGAAGAAATTTTGACTGGAAGCAACAAAGTTGGTTGTGAAGAATGTACCAAGAGAGCTAACGGTTCGTTAATTCAAAGCGAAAAAGAAATTTTCTTTTCATTTTTTTTTCAGAAGAAAAAACTGTGTATACAACTTTTTCGAAACAATTGCTCATTAAAAAATTACCTGACGTTATAATTTTTCATTTAAAACGTTTTCAAGTCCAAATGTCTTCAGTCTGTAAAGTGAACAGTTTCGTCTCGTTTCCTGTCATCTTAAATATGGCTCCTTATTGTGTTCAAAAAGTATATCTTTTTAAAAATAATGTCAAAAACTAATTATTTTTTAGAAACAAGAAGATCTTTTTCATCTTTATGGTGTTGTAAAGCATTCTGGTGGTATCCACTCAGGCCATTATGAAGCCTATTATGCTGTAAGTTTACTTAATTTTAATTTTTAAAATAATTGTTTCTTTTTAAGCATTTTAAAAGTGGGGAAGAGGTTGAATGGTTTCATGCGAACGACAGGACTGTGACTAAAGTGACAGAAAGCGACGTTTTATCAACTCAGGCTTATCTGCTTTTCTACTGTCGCCTACCATCTTAACAATATCCGAATTATCAAATAATTTCAAAATTTGCGGACGATTTGTTTAAAAAACTGTTTTAAGCCGAATTTAAATCATTAAAGCTCGGAACGTGATTATCGTACTCTTTTTTTTGATACCGAAATTTTTTTTTATGGAATCTAGTCTTAAGGTGTTTATTAAAAATTACCGATTTCTTATTTTGAATATCTGAAGCTTTTTGAGCTTCTTAATTTTCCTTTTTTTGAAAGGAAAATTGTTGAAATTTTTTGGGAAAAAATGTTTTTAGTATCAATTTTTATTTACAAATTATAATTATGTCTTTCCGTAATACTATATTATTATTTTTTTCTAATTTCTAAATAAATTTGTAGGTATTTGATATTTTGTTTTCTTCCCTTATATCCTTGACTGCCTAGAAAAAAAAAAACCTGAGTTTCTATATTTTAGCTTTTTCTGTAGTATTGTATTACTCTTCATGAGTGAAGTCGTAAAGAATAATAATTTTCTCAAATATCAAAATTTTAACATTCTACGATTTCTACGTTTCTTCGTTTTTGGTCTAGTAAGTGTGTTTCTTTTGACCCCTGATGGCCCCCAGGGTGGAAAAATTCGTCATGTCACGTTGGGAGCACTGCCTGTCAGTCTTATCAGTGCCTTCCCGGTATGAAGACTCGAATGGAAATATTAGTGAATCGGTAATCTATTCCCCATTCAAGTCGTTTTTTTCCACTAGCTCTTGGAGCAATGATACGTTTTAAAAAAATCCAAATGCTTTGACAATTCTTCCAACCTCACTGTAAGTTCCTTATTTTACAAAACTCTAAGATGGCAACTTAGTGACTAAGCTAACCCTTAACACAGTGGGAAAGGGAAGTTCTTTCCCAAAATTTTTTATTTTACTATTCAAAACTGCTGATATAGTTTCATTTTTTAAAAATTTTTTAAAAATTATTTAAATGCTTTAAACGTGTAAAAAATAATAATAAAATGATTGCTGCCACCAGTAGACTTCACGTTTTGTCCACGTAATTAAATAGGTCACTGATCAAAATTTTCTGGAATCTTCCGTTTTTATTCGATAATATAAGGCTAATTTTATTTTATTTAAAACTCGTTTAGTAGAAAAATCAATATTTTTTCAATGACGATGAAATATTGAGTTTTGTTCGTGACCGAGTTGAAGTGTGGGGCGTGCGTTTAAAAGCCGCCAAAAGTTTGGCCCTAATGGGTTTTTTATTTATTTAAATATCGGAAAATTTTTACGTTTTCCTCTCAAAATATTTGCTTAGGATCTATAAATAACTGGGAACTTAAATAAAAAGTGGAACTCCGAGTTTCAGCTTTTTCTGACCCAATTGGGAAATTTTAGGTTTGTGATTTCCCTCTTTTATGCAGCGTCTTACGGCAGGGCTACAGCAATTGCGGCCCCGAAACCGCACCCCGGGCTCTAGATAAAAAGAGATCCAAGAAACACCCGTTATATCAGTTGTTCGAGCGTTTAACATTTTATGGATGGAGTTTTGGATCGCTTTCCTCGACTTTTTGGTGTAGAAACACCGGTTTCATCGGGTTTTTGAGTCAACAATCTATTTTATTGGGCGTCTAACATCTTTTTAACGGGGTTTTGGATCATTTTCCTCGACTTTTTGATGTAGAAACACCGGTTTCATCGGGTTTTTGAGCCAACAATCTATTTTATTGGGCGTTTAACATCTTTTTAACGGGGTTTTCGATCATTTTCCTCGACTTTTTGGTGTAGAAACACCGGTTTCAACGGGTTTTTGAGCCAACAATCTATTTTATTGGGCGTTTAACATCGTTTTAACGGGGTTTTCGATCGCTTTCCTCGACTTTTTGGTGTAGAAACACCGGTTTCATCGGGTTTTTGAGTCAACAATCTATTTTATTGGGCGTCTAACATCTTTTTAACGGGGTTTTCGATCGCTTTCCTCGACTTTTTGGTGTAGAAACAGCGGTTTCATCGGGTTTTTGAGTCAACAATCTATTTATTGGGCGTTTAACATCTTTTTAACGGGGTTTTGGATCGCTTTCCTCGACTTTTTGGTTTAGAAACACCGGTTTCATCGGGTTTTTGAGTCAACAACCTATTTTATCGGGCGTTTAACATCTTTTTAACGGGGTTTTGGATCATTTTCCTCGACTTTTTGGTGTAGAAACAGCGGTTTCATCGGGTTTTTGAGTCAGCAATCTATTTTATCGGGCGTTTATCACCTTTTTAACGTGGTTTTCGATCGCTTTCCTCGACTTTTTGGTGTAGAAACACCGGTTTCATCGGGTTTTTGAGTCAGCAATCTATTTTATCGGGCGTTTAACACCTTTTTAACGGGGTTTTCGATCGCTTTCCTCGACTTTTTGGTGTAGAAACACCGATTTCATCGGGTTTTTGAGTCAACAATCAATTTTATCGGGCGTTTAACATCTTTTTAACGGGGTTTTGGATCATTTTCCTCGACTTTTTGGTGTAGAAACACCGGTTTCATCGGGTTTTTGAGTCAACAATCAATTTTATCGGGCGTTCAACATCTTTTTAACGGGGTTTTCGATCGCTTTCCTCGACTTTTTGGTGTAGAAACACCGGTTTCATCGGTTTTTGAGGATTTAACACCCCATTTATAATTTACCTCAATTTTTGGCGTAGAAACACCGGTTTCATCGGTTTTTGAGGATTTAACACCCCATTTATAATTTACCTCAAGTTTTGGCCGTTTTCCTCGATTTATCTCTCCTTAAGTCAGCCATAGAACAAAATAGACAACTCGCTCGCAAAATTTTTTTTAAAATACAGTTAAAAAAGTCAATATTTTAGACCTAAAAATTCTGAAAATAATTTTTTCGGGTGAAATACTATAGGAAACGGTTCAGTGTTCTGAAAAACTGAACAAAAATCCTCAAAATTGGTTAAAAATGGAATCCCTTACCCAAAAAAAAAATGGAGAAAAACGACCTTTACATGGTAAAATTTTCGTTTCTGGGCCTAAAAAATGAGAAAAACGTACAGGGAGTTAAATCGGATTCCCTCCCATGAATAGCGTCTTATGGCAGGGCTACTGCAGAAATTATCCGCATCCCAATTTCCACTCATCAGGATGAATTTATTGTCCTTATGAAAAAAGTCGTATTTCTTCATTTTCTGCAAGTGAGGAAATAGCAATTGGATCTAAAATTAAAACGTGGGGGCGGCCTTTTGGTGTTCTAAATTTTATTGCACCATAATAAGGGTTTAATTGGATTCTTGTTTTTTTCCCTCCCTTATTTGTCTTTATTGAAGTTTTATGCTCGCTGGTCATTCTTCAAAGTGAAGCCGGTGAAGCCTTCTTGTAAGTTCAAATATTCTTTATGCTTGACATTTCCCTTGTTTTCATTGAGAACTCGTCTTTCATTGACTTTTAAGGTCCAACATTGACCTTATTAAAGAAGTTTTATCTTATATTAAAGTTATTCCGGTCACGGAATTTTATTTTGTAATCTTAGTAGGGGGAAAAAAAATTATTTTACAAAAAAGTAATTTTGTAAAATGTTTTTTTTTTAGCTCCAATTTCCGCAAAAAGGTAAATTAAAGTGAATGTGGAATATCCGGATTTCTATTCATCACGTGTCTTTGTGATCCAACGACCTATTATTATCAGAATACTTAATTTATTCTAGAAACGTGATAAGAATTCAATAGTAGATTTGAATACACGTGTACAAATATAGTATACGATTTCTTTTCATAGAAATCTACCTATTTTTTCTTCTTCCCCCCTTCTGGAGAAGACGGGCAGGCAGGCCAACTGGAAAAAGCGCCAAAATGTTTAGGGGTTTTCTGAAAACCAGGGCGGACTTCAGGAGAAAGAGAAGTGTGGTGGCCAGATGTCCATAATGAACTAAATGACAGGTATAAGGATTTTTTTTTTTTGGGCAAAAGACTGCAAAAAATAGTTCCGGAAAATGCGTTTTGCGACGAGAAAATCGAAGAAAATTGCCCAAAAAGGGCGTTAAAAGCTCAAACGGTGTTAATACCGGTTTTACTACTCCAAAAATCGAAGAAAACAATCCAAAACCCGTTAAAAAGATGTTAAACGCCGGAACACCCTATAAACTGTATGTTTATAAACCAGAGAATCGGGGGAAAAAAAAAAAAATAAGCCCAAAAAGGGCGTTGAAAGTTCAAACACCCGATAAAACCGGTTTTACTTCTCCAAAAATCGAAGAAAACTACCCAAAACCCGTTATTATGATGTTAAACGCCAGAACACCCGGATGTTTATAAACCATAGAATCAAGGAAAATAGCCCAAAAAGCTCAAACACCCGATAAAACTGGTGTTATCACTCCAAAAATCGAAGAAAACTACCCAAAACCCGTTATTATGATGTTAAACGCCAGAACACCCGGATGTTTATAAACCATAGAATCGAGGAAAATAGCCAAAAAAGCTCAAACACCCGATAAAACTGGTGTTATCACTCCAAAAATCGAAGAAAACTACCCAAAACCCGTTATTATGATGTTAAACGCCAGAACACCCGGAAGTTTATAAACCAGAGAATCGAGGAAAATAGCCCAAAAAGCTCAAACACCCGCTAAAACTGGTGTTATCACTCCAAAAATCGAAGAAAACAATCCAAAACCCGTTATTACGATGTTAAACTAAACGCCACAACACCCGGATCTTTATAAACCCGAGAATCGAGGAACAAAGCCCAAAAAGGGCGTAGAAAGCTCAAACACCCGATAAAACCGGTGTTACTACTCCAAAAATCGAGGAAAACAACCCAAAACCCGTTAAAAAGATGTTAAACGCCACAACACCCGGATGTTTATAAACCAGAGAATCGAGGAAAATAGCCCAAACAGGGCGTTGAAAGCACAAACACCCGATAAAACCGGTGTTACTACTCCAAAAACCAAGGAAAACGACCAAAACTTCAGGTAAAAGAAATGTTAAAACCCTATCGCCTGATAAAAAGAGTTCTTCCATTATTGGTATTTTTTCTTTTTTGGTTGGTTCAACTTGAACTTGAAAAGGTTTCAGAAGGAGAAAAAGAAAAACAAAAATTATTTATACAGGCTTGAGGAGGGGTGATGACAGGCACCCGAAATCGATCGCCAATAAAATAAATGATTTTAATGCATGGTTGGAACGTTCAGAATTTTATAACACCAAAAAAAAGAGTTCTTCCAGATTAGGAAATCGAGGAAAATTACTAAAAACCCAGTAAAAAGATGGTAAACGCCCAAAAATGGGTGTTTCTAGATCAGAAAGTCGTGGAAAACGCCTCTTTATCGAGAGTGGGCTATTTGATCAGTCGGCTAAAGCCCCCCTTAGTCCGCCAATGGGTTTTTGGGGGGTGTATGGTAGCTAATGTGTGGAAAATGAAAGTGTTACAAATGCTGGTATAAATGGCTTTCTAGGGCGAAAAAATCGAGAGAAAAAAAAACCTAAATTCTAAAAGTTTCTTGGCCGAAAAATCGAGGGAAAAGTCCAGAAATACGAAAAACCTTAAAAAAGACAAAAATTGGATGAATCTAGACTCCAGGGGCTTCCGCCATATCGCCATGACGCTTGATAAAAGTGCCGATTCTACTGTGGAGGTTAAAAAAAGCTATTTCTTCGTTGACAAACGGAAAAATAAAGGGCATAAAATGCCTTTTTTTTTGGAAACTAATTAACTTTTTATCAATTCGCACTATATTTTCGTTACCATTTTATTATCATTTTGTAATCTATTCGATTGATTTTTTTTTTTGATTAAGCGAAAAACAAATTTATTTATGTTCTAAAGCTTTTTCCAATATCCGTGCTATTTTGCCATTTTTGTGTAAAAATATTCGTCAGCGGCTTTACGTAAATATTTGTTCAGCCGTAGTTTCCGAATTTTCGAACGATTGTGAGAACTGGGTTATAATTTTTCCGCTGATTCAAGTGGCGGTTGTCCCACGGTTAAAATATTAATTTAAATACCCTGGTCAATAGTTCTTAATGGGGGAAAAAAAGGAGTTCAAGGGCGTATAAGACACCCCTTATTAATAGCAGAAATTTCTCGTTAGAATCGACGTTTCTGGGTGAGCCAAGAACGAATTCCATCCGTTCTCGGGGCGTTCCTTTGTTGAATGCTCAACCTTCGCAGCGAAAAAAAAAATGCGATCTTTGAAAAATTCTAAGTTGCTAATTTCCCCACTTACTTTTTTTTAGTTATAGTTTTTTAATGGTGGGGAAAGACGACGATATCTCGGGAAGGGGGTGGTGGGGTCCTGGCGGCAAATCAAACTTGTAGTGTCCCCGATCAGTCTCACTCATGTTTTTTATTAGCGGGGATTACTATGAGTTTCATCTTTTTTCTATGAACGTGCACGTAAATTTTATCTCTCCGGCCCATTGAGACTTTTGATAGACAACGGTATTTACCTTTTTTTAAACAACTTTTTGTGCATTTTCTAATTTTTTAAATAGATTTTTTTTAAACATTAGAATTTTGGTAAATAAAACGTAAGACTCTTTTCTAAAAACCGTCAAAAGAGGGTGTCACAATAACTTCTTTTTGTGAAAGTTAAAACAAAGAAAATATTCATGCTAAAATATTGATCTCTGAAAAATCACGTTATACATCAAAACCGTCTTTTTACCGCGTTTGTTTTTTCCCCTATGTTTAAAATGTTTTATTTAAAATTCAGAAGTGATAAGAATTGTCATTTTAAATTTTTTATGGGGAAGGTTGTGTTGTTCACGAGGGACGACGCGACGGTTATTTCGACCGATAAAACATGAGTTATAGAAACAAACTTATGATTTGATAAATAATTTAGGCGCCTTATTCATAAATTGATAACTAACGAATTTTTCACTACCTGTTTCTTTTTAAAATGAAAGAAGTCAGAAGACGAAATGGGGTTCAAACTAAATTATTTGTTGCTTAATAACGCTAAATAATGTTGCCTAATGCTAAATTATTTGTTGCTCAAAATCTACTCAGCTTACAATAATTGTTGAATTTTGTGGATGGATACCAAATCTCGGGTCGATTTGACCCCTCGTATCCGGTCTTTATAATTCTGGGAAATGGGGACACCTTAAAAGAAGAAGAAGAAAAAAAAAACAACTTTTCAATAGGAAGTTATTGTGATACCCTCGATTGATAGACTTTGTAAAAGTTGGCTCTCAAAGACCCTGGGTAGTGGGGATGCCTTCTTTTTGAAAAAGACATTCTTTTAATTTTCTCAGTATAAATTTATTTTGATACCCTATTTTTATCGAAAAAGCTAGGTCTGAATACCCTGGGCAATGGGGACGCCTTTTTGAAGTTTTTCTTTTAACTTTCCCAAAAGGAAGTAATTGTGATACCCTCGATGGATAGTTTTTCGGAAAGTTGGGTCTCTAAGACCCTGGGTAATGGGGATGCCTTCTTTTTGAAGAAGTTTTTCTTTTAACTTTCTCAATAGAAGTCACTGTGATACCCTCCATAGATAGTTTTCGTAAAATGCTGAGTGTCTAAGACCCTGGGTAATAGGGATATCTACTTTTTGAAGAAGATATTCTTTTAACTTTCTCAATAGGACGTTATTTTGTTACCCTCGGTTGATAGTTTTGAAAAAATTTGGGTCTCTAAGACCCTGGGTTATGGAGACGCCTTCTTTTTGAGGAAGTTTTTATTTTAACTTTTTGAACAGAAAGTGATACCCTGAATAGACAGTTTTCGGGAAAGCTGATCCTTTAAGACCCTGGGAAATGGTGGTGCCTTCTTTTTGAAGAACTTTCTAAATAGGACGTTATTGTGATACCCTCGATGGAGAGTTTTTGGAGAACTGTGGCTAAAAGACCCCTCCTCTTTAGAAAGTTTTTGAGGGGTGGGCACAATCGGAGGCTTTCGCCATATTGCCTGTTGAGGAAGACTCTTTTTGGCCTGGCAAATTCACGGAATGTTAAGATTGTAGGAGTTATCTTCCAGGAATTTATTCCAATTAAAAACCCTTTTTACACAGCCCTGATAAAACCCGAAATTTCCCTATTTCTATGTCCTAAAAAAAAAACGGAAATCCGTAATAAAATTTCCTTTTTCCGGTTTGCTCTACTTTTAGTCTAGAGTGGTTTATTTTTGTGTTTTTCATCATATTTCGAAATGTTTCATTTACCTCTCGACGCAGCCTTTTTATTGGTTGGCCTACGTGCTGATTTAAACTCGGTCGATCAATTTCGGTTTTTCCGGTGATTTGTTTCCGATTGTCATGACTCCTTTGCTATTTTATCTTCTTTATTTGATAACCGGTCGGTTGGATTTTTCATTTATATTTAGGCGTTCTAAAAAATTTTAATGCATTTTATCTAACGTAAGTACCTTATCTTCTAACCGCAATTTTTTTCAAAAACGTAAAAAAAAGTAAACCGCTTTGACCGCAATAGTGACGATTTAGCTAAAATTTTATTGTAGTCAACATTTTCTTTGGGTTACTGAATTAAATTTCAAAAACCTATGAATAATTTATAATTTTTTTTAAGTCGATAAATGTCATTTTAAATTGCGTACATTCGGGCCACACGCGTATGAATCACTAAGACCGGTTTTTTGTCTGTACCTTCGCTGAATATTTTCTTAACAGGATTGTACATAATAGGTGGAAAACGACATCTAGCGAGAAAAAAATATTTTCGCCTTTTTTTATACCCCTCAAAATCAGTCTTCCTTTGACATTTGGGCTGCTTACAGCAGGATTAGGCTTGAGGTAAGAAATGCCATAAACGACCATGATTTTTAGGTATTTTATTTTTATTATTGTGTAGTTTTATGGTCTATGAAATTTGAATAAAATGCATTTTTTTAATGATTCATTTTGCAATTATTTTATCTCTTCTGCTTAAACGTTAAGTTTTATATTTTTTATTAATTTTCTCAAGAAAGATTATTGGTTTTAAAATATTTTTTAAATTTCCATGAAGCGATGTCTTACGTAACCGTAAGTACCTGAAGACATGCCCTGGAGGGTCGGAAGGACCGGATTTTTTTCTGTCACCCCTGCCGTGAAAATTTTCATTTCGTCCTTGAAGCCTATGCCAAGGAGAACAACTAATTATTTTTATTGTGGTTTAACTATAGCATCTGAAGACTTTAGATTGATCAGCGGACGTGTTAATTACCAGTTGGGTTACTTGTCTATGTTATTATAATTAACTGCAATTTTTTTTCGTTCAATTAATTTTGTTGCGTAATCTTCACGTTTCGGTTGGTGAGGTTCAAATGCGTAGTTTTTTTTTTCGGACTTGTGGCCCTTCAAACATGAATATCAGCGAATTTTTTCCTTAAGTTTGTTTTATCAGTGGCTGAGCTAACATTCTTCATTTCGGCCGCGACTTATGAGGTTATTTGATTTCGAAAAAATAAATATTTTAATGTTTTGTTTCAGGAAGCTCCTTCGTCGGGCTTCAGTAGTCATTTACGATGGAGGACGGAGTGGCAGAAGCAAGAAACGAGAGGGATTTCAGCCGGTTCAAGTTCTGGAAGTTTTTTTGTAAGATATTTTTGTCAATTTTAAAACGTGTCACCCGAACACCCGAAAAAATAGATGTTTCTAAACCATAAAATCGAATAAAATTACCCAAAAGGGTGTTAAAACTCAAACGCCCGATGGAATGGATGTTTATTGGCCAGAAAATCGAGGAAAACGACCCAAAACCCGTTAAAAAGGTGTTAAAACATCTGAACACCCGACAAAAAGGATGTTTCTTAACCATAAAATCGATCAAAATTACCCAAAAAGGGCGTTGAAAGCTCAAACCGGTGTTTCTACATCAAAAACGATAAAAGGACCGGATAAAAAAATGTTAAACGCCCAAACGCTTGATAAAACCGTTTTTTAAAGACCAGAAAGATGAGGAAAATGACCAAAAACCCATTACAAAAATGTTAAACGCCGGTATACAACGGGTGTTTCTAGACCAGAAAATCGAATAAAATTACCCAAAAGGGTGTTAAAACTCAAATGCCCGATGGAATAGATGTTTATTGGCCAGAAAATCGAGGAAAACGACCCAAAACCCTTTAAAAAGATGTTAAAACATCTGAACAGCCGACAAAAAGGATGTTTCTTAACCATAAAATCGATAAAAATGACCCAAAAAGGGCGTTGAAAGCTCAAAAACCCGACAAAACCGGTGTTTCTACATCAAAAACGACTTAAGACCGGATAAAAAAATGTTAAACGCCCAAACGCCTGATCAAACCGTTTTTTAAGACCTGAAAGATGAGGAAAATGACCAAAAACCCATTACAAAAAATGTTGAACGCCGGTATACAACGGGTGTTTCTAGACCAGAAAATCGAATAAAATTACCCAAAAGGGTGTTAAAACTCAAACGCTCGATGGAATGGATGTTATTGGCCAGAAAATCGAGGAAAACGACCCAAAACCCGTTAAAAAGATGTTAAAACATCTGAACACCCGAAAAAAAGGATGTTTCTTAATCATAAAATCGATAAAAATTACCCAAAAAGGGCGTTGAAAGCTCAAAAACCCGATAAAACCGGTGTTTCTACATCAAAAACGACTTAAGACCGGATAAAAAAATGTTAAACGCCCAAACGCTTGATAAAACCGTTTTTTAAAGACCAGAAAGATGAGGAAAATTACCAAAAACCCATTACAAAAATGTTAAACGACGGTATAAAACGTGTTTCTAAACCATAAAATCGAATAAAATTACCCAAAAGGGTGTTAAAACTCAAACGCTCGATGGAATGGATGTATATTGGCCAGAAAATCGAGGAAAACGACCCAAAACCCGTTAAAAAGATGTTAAAACATCTGAACACCCGATAAAAAGGATGTTTCTTAACCATAAAATCGATAAAAATTACCCAAAAAGGGCGTTGAAAGCTCAAAACCCCGATATAACCGGTGTTTCTACATCAAAAACGACTTAAGACCGGATAAAAAAAATGTTAAACGCCCAAACGCTTGATAAAACCGTTTTTTAAAGACCAGAAAGATGAGGAAAATGACCAAAAACTCATTACAAAAATGTTAAACGCCGGTATAAAACGGGTGTTTCTAGACCGGAAAATCGAATAAAATTACCCAAAAGGGTGTTAAAACTCAAACGCTCGATGGAATGGATGTTTATTGGCCAGAAAATCGAGGAAAACGATCCAAAACCCGTTAAAAAGATGTTAAAACATCTGGACACCCGACAAAAAGGATGTTTCTTAACCATAAAATCGATAAAATTACCCAAAAAGGGCGTTGATAGCTCAAAACCCGATAAAACCGGTGTTTCTACATCAAAAACTACTTAAGACCGGATAAAAAAATGTTAAACGCCCTTACGCCTGATAAAACCGTTTTTTAATGACCAGGAAAATGAGGAAAATGACCAAAAACCCATTACAAAAATGTTAAACGCCGGTTTAAAACGGGTGTTTCTACACCAGAAAATCGAATAAAATTACCCAAAAGGGTGTTAAAACTCAAACGCTCGATGGAATGGATGTTTATTGGCCAGAAAATCGAGGAAAACGACCCAAAACCCGTTAAAAAGGTGTTAAAACATCTGAACACCCGACAAAAAGATGTTTCTTAACCATAAAATCGATAAAAATTACCCAAAAAGGGCGTTGAAAGCTCAAAAACCCGATAAAACCGGTGTTTCTACATCAAAAACGACTTAAGACCGAATAAAAAAATTTTAAACGCCCAAACGCCTGATAAAACCGTTTTTAATGACCAGGAAAATGAGGAAAATGACCAAAAACCCATTACAAAAATGTTAAACGCCGGTATAAAACGGGTGTTTCTAGACCAGAAAATCGAGAAAAACGCCTCTTTATCGAGAGGTGACTATTTGATCCTTTTTTTTTTGTCCAAAAAACCTCCTTTTCGCACGTTTTCTGCACAAAAATCCTTAAGTAGAAATCCCGGCCCCATCTTTACTGAATTTTTCCCCCTTTGTTTTTGTCCGAAGAACACCTACCTCTCATTAAAAGGCTTAAATTTCCATTTCAAAAAATAAATAAAACACGCAAATCATCTATCCCTTATCTAATTATAACTAATTACGATAGAAGTAATTGGTCCGTTTTAAAAATGTAGTATGTTATTTGATAGTGTTAATTAATAATTTAATGTTTAAGTGGTCTTTTGCTTAGAAATTGCAACATTTTTTTACTTATCGTGTTTATCTAATGTTTGGAAACACTGAAATGCGGCACCGGCACAATTTTCTAGACTAACTAAATCTTACCAAATATTTTTTCCACAACTTAAATTAGGGAAGAAAAAAAGGGACGTTAAATCTTTGCCGAAGCTCATGAATTAAAGAGTTAAAAAACGAGCGGCGTGGGTTAGAATGAATGGTGAAGAGACAACCGTGGACGACCTCCCTCGAGACGAGCTGCTTTTCAAGTGTTAACTCTCTCAAGGGTTAAAAGGGCTGGAGTTCATTAGCATCAATTCCCTTTTCCAGTTTTTTTATTTACGTTTAGTTCTGAATTCACTCTTTTTTGCGTTCTCAATCTATTTTTGAATTGTAATATTTTATTTAATTAAAAATTCATTCCTGTAATTTAATACCGTCTGAGTGATCAGGCAAGCAACTTTGTTACAAATGCTACACAAATTACTACTCCTCTCATACATATTTCACAGTATTTAGACTCATGGATATTCACCCATTTGAGTGCTGCTTTTAGCCAAGGTATATAAATGAGGAAGCCTCTTAATCTCCTTAATTACTCGACCCTTTTCCCCTATTCTCATTGTTTCTCGTTTTGATTTGGATATAGGTCGTCGCTATTTTTGCTGATTTTCATGTTTGTCTATAAAGAACTTTTTTTATCCTTGAAAGTCGGGGATTTTTTTTGTCTACGCGAAGCTCATACTAAACCCGCATCCTCTTCGTGTCAGACCGGTTTGATGTGGGCGTCATGTAAGTTTTTTCGTGTAAAAAATGCCTATTTTATAATTTTTAAAATTATTATCTATGCAGGGATTTTAGATTATTTTACTTTTTGTCAAAATTTGGGGCGGGCGCAATTTTTGTTAGTCAGTTTGATCGCCTGTGTGGCTAATTTTTATCAAATCGATATTTTAATTTCATTAAAGAAGTTATTGTGATACCCTACACGTCGGGATTTTGGGGAAGGGTCTTCTAGATCCCGGAGGGTCGAATCGAATATTGATCTTAACCGATCTCAACTTTGTCTGTGGTGCCGTCCGGCCGTCCGGTTTGCTGTGTAGTATTCTCTCTTTTTCCAGGGATTTTTAATATACTGCGGACCTTTTGGCCACATTTCACCCCTAATCTTATTTTTTATTTTAGGTGCCATGCCAGCAAGAGTTGTCTTATATCTTCTTTCATTTTCTGGCTTTTTGGTCAGTTTTATGATGCGAACTGACATCAATCTTGCGATGGTTGCGATGGCCAAATTAAAAACTCCGAATACTTTCGCTAACAACACGGGATCCGAGCCTTTGGTTTGTTACGACCCGAATTTAAACAACACCGAGGAAGAAGAATCACAGGTAACGCCAAAATATTACAGTATCGATTTTAAATTTTTTTTAGGAGGAAGGAGAGTTCGACTGGGACCCATCTATACAAACGATAATCATCAGTTCATTTTACTGGTGCTACGTCCTTTCTCAAATCGTTGGTGGGATTCTAGTTCAAAAATTTGGTACAAAATCTGTTTTCGGTTATTCACAACTCGCTACTGCCCTTTCATCACTACTTATACCTAAAGGGGCCGAAATACATTACATCGTGCTTATTATACTTCGTTCAATTCAAGGAGTCGCATCAGTAAGTTTTAGTTAATGTTAAAAATTCTTTAAAAATTTTTTTAGGGGTTTACTTGGCCCGCTATGTATTCTATGATAGGCTGTTGGATTCCTCCAGCAGAAAGAAGTCGATTTATGTCATCTTTCCAAGGTATATTGATCATAATTAATTTTTTTAATACCCCATTTTAGGCTTTACCATCGGTATTGGACTGACATATCCCTTATGCGGGTTCATCATCGCCCATTACGGTTGGCGACCCGTTTTCTACACGACCGGCTCTTTAGGACTCATCTGGTGCATATTTTGGTGGTTTCTTGCGTTTGACACTCCACAAGAACATCCTCGAATATCAAAGCAGGAATTGGCCTACATACAAAAATGTACTGCAGCGACATCCACTGATAATAAGGTAACGATAATAACATCAGTGCTTTCATATAACCTATTTTTTTAGATAAAAAAAGTTCCTTGGCTTTCTATTTTGACTTCTCTCCCTGCATGGTCAATAGGAATCACAACTTTTGGAAGAATTTGGGTTCATTATACTTTTATCATTCCTGGCCCGCTGTATATGAAGACAATATTGGGATTTAGCATCCAAAAGGTAAATAATATTTTATAATGACCTTTTAATCATTATTTTTTTAGAATGGAATTCTCAATGGTGCACCTTTTCTCTTAAGTTATCTCTCATCCGTCGTTTTCTGCTATGTTGCCGATATCCTCGTTACTAGAAGAATCCTTCATCTGACAGCAGTCAGAAAAATTTTTACTGCATTATGTACGTTTAAAAATTAAAAAAATTAATTATTTTAATTTTTCTTTAGCTCAAGTTGCTCCAGGAATTTTGGTTCTTATGATAGGATATGTCGGGTGCAACATAATACTAGTCTTAGTTTTATGGTTTATCGCTGTAACACTTATTACAGCTTCTTATGCTGGTGCAATGGCTAATATTGTCGACATAGGACCTAATTTTGCCGGTAATTTTTTGAATTTGAAAAATTATTGTTTATTGAACCTTTTTTTAGGCCCTATTTTGGCTTTTGCTCAAACAATTCATATGAGTGCCAGTTTTATTTCTCCTCTTGTAGCTGGAGCTATATTAAAGGATGATGTAAGTTTAAAAAATTTTAAACAAAATAAACTTAAGTTATTTTTAGGTGACGTTAAATCGGTGGAGGATAGTATTCGGAACTGCATCTGGAGTAGCCGTCGGAACTTATTTCGTCTATCAAATATTCGGAACGTCCGAAGTTCAGTCATGGAACTACCCAGAAAACTACGAACCCGACCATTCGGAACAAAGAGTTCCTTTAAAATCTCAAAATGGAACCGCACTTAAAGAAGAAAAAGCTCAGGAGAAAACTTAAAAAATTTTCTGTCCCAAAAAAATTAACGCTTATTAAGGTTCGGAATTCGCAGAATCAGGGCCCAGAGTAAATTTTAGTTTAAGCTTCGCTGAGTATTTAAGTCCAATATTGGCTAAATCCCGAATTTTTCAAAAATGTTCACACAAAATAGCAACTCATGTTTTTTTTTTCAAAATTATTTAATCCAAAAAACCACATTTTGAATGAGAAATAAAAGAAAAAAGGTTTTTTTTTCTCTTTCATTCTGTGGTGTGGGGATACTTAATTTTCCTGGGGAGGATAAATCCTATTAGCCCCATAAAATCCCCCATTGGAAAATCCCACTCAATAAGGGTTTTATCAACCTAAATTGACAGCCAATGGAAAACACAAAAAATTAAAAAAAACTTCTGGCCAAACATGGAGTTGCAACATACTACCTCAATTTAACATTTTAACCCAATAAAAAGTTCTCTCACTTATTTTGTGCTTTATTTTTAATTTAAAAGGGTTGGAATTAATAGTACGCACATTATCACCATAATCTTAGCCACTAATGCATTTTATATGGGGGCAATTAATTAGCCTTTTTATATAATATTAAAAAAAAACTTCTCATATTTAGAAAAAGTGATTCCACTGTGATGTAATTTTTAGGCAATTTTTTTTAGTAGACTTTTTTTTATTATTTTCTTTATTTTATTTTTTCCCCTGAATCTTTGTAAATAATACGTTATTTTATAATAATTGAAGTTTATTAGCTTCCCATGAAGTATATGTTATATTTTTCTATTAATTTTTTCAAACCTCAAATGAGAAAAACGAAAAAAAAAATTAATTTTCAATATTTTTATATGTTTTTTTTAATCTGCTTGTTTATTTTTTAAGTTCATTTATGGCATTCCAATGGAAAAGTTTTATGGTACATTCGGATTCAAATAAAAAAGTATTATTTGTTATATAGTGAACTTAATGCTTTCTAGTATTACTGTAAGTTTATGTTAATGCACATTATGCTGTCACAGTTTCTATATGGCAAAATGGCACATTAATATTGGTGTGTATGGTACCTATCTTAAAAAAAACCTTATATGACAATACTCTTTACTAGTCGATTTTTTGAATAAAGTACAATATTGGGACTCTTAGTGTGCCTGGGAAATAATTTCTCGGTCTTCCCTGACCTACAAACAAAAAAGGTAAAAAATTTTCGAAATTTTTTTTTTCATATAGAATCCTTGTAAAAATTTTGCTTTTCTTGCCTGTAGGTCGTTAAAAATTTTAAAAATATAATTTTCATTTTTTTTGGAAACCATTAGTGCCTTGTAGGGACTTTGTTTCAATTTTCTTGGGTAAAAAGGCACATTTTTTCGTTTTATGGAAGTCCTAAATATCTAAATATAAACACTTTATAAAACATAGTTAGCAAACAGTAATGCTAAAAGCATAAGTGAAGTCTTAATTTTTGTATTCCATAAGACTTGTTAGCGAACCTTAGGTTTGTAAGAAAATAATGTAGGTACTTAAAAAAATAAAAAAATATGAAGATCTTTTCATATTATTTCATTTTCCTTATGCCCGAATGAGGTCGGACAGAATCGAGAAACAGATCGGCAAATCGGCAGAGAAACAGCTCGTCAAAGGGTCAGATCGACACAATCGCAACTATAATCGCACATAATTTTTTTGAAAAAATACGATTTTTTCTCTTATTTTTTGAAAAAAATTATTTAAAGAATGCTGTTTTAAAAATAAATTGTAAAAAGATACAGCCTTTCTGGAAAATCCTAATTAAGTGACGATAAAAGGAATACTTACGGTAACGCGATAAACAGAAGCCATACTAGATGAATTTTTCAAGACTGAACCTGAATGGCGGGAATTTCAGTCTCGATATAAAATAATCGATTTTAATTATAAAATTAACATAAATAGTACTAAATATGTAGTGATTAATTATAAAAAAATTATTTATTGTTTTTTGTAGTATTAATTTTAAAAATGAGTCGATAAATGATGAAAATGGCTGAAAAACGAGGGTTTTGTGTTTGGTACGATTGAGAAGGCAGTGAAGGTTTAGTGTATGATAAGCGCACTCTAGTCGGCCTCGGCTAATCGATAGACGCAGTGCTGCTCCGTGAGAGACCGAAGTAATTCGTTTGTCTGAAAGTTTTAGTGGAGTTGAGTTTTTATTTTGTTTTGGCCCTTTCTCCCGTTTTCGAAGGTTTCGAGTTGAGTGTTTTATTCCATCCATACTGAATTATTCCCCGTTATGACGGACTTTTGAGAAAAATAAAAGTTTTTTTCAAATAAAGCGGACAATAGTGAAGTTTGTGAGGTGTGTGCGAGGGACTTTGATGAAGGAAGAGCGATGTTAGGCCGAATCGAGACCCTGTTAGCCCTTGCTTCCCTTCTCTGCGCTCACGCAGAATTTTCACGTGCTACGACCACCACGGAAAGTGTCCCTCTCCAAGAAGGTAAGCTCAAATTCCTTACTTTCTTTTTTTTTTAATTCCCCAAACAACCCTAAAATTTTTATTCCATCAAGTACCACAATGACACACTTACCACCCACTCCTCGACTATTTTAAAAATTTTATCCAATATTCTAAAAATATATTTTTTTTATGAATAATTTATGCAAATTGGGCTCTCTTCTCTCTTGTGTCATTTACATGTAAATGTTGTAATCTCATAAAATCTTCAATACTTCATAAACAAGAATATTTATAATTTTTTTTGATAAAAAAGGGAAAAAAATTTAAGTTATTTTATTGACTATTTTTGTGCTATGCAGGTAATTGAAGGGTGAAGTAGTTTTATTGGTTTGCCTTCTAATTTTATTCTTGTCTTCATGGTAACGGAGATAAACTCGGTGTCTAGATGCACAGCTTAAAATATTTCAAGGATTTCAACCTTATTGTAGAAGTCTTTTTGCAATTTTGGAAACGCATTTTTAGGCTCTTTTGCATCCAGCTGATCAAAATCTACTGTAGAAACAAGTGCCAGGAATTCATTTTACGAATTTTGTGGGCTCTTTTGCATCCAGCTGATCTAAATTGGAATCAAGTGCTAGGATCACCTTTTACGCATTTTTTAGGCTCAAGCTGATCTAAATTTTCTGTAGAAATAAGTGCCAGGATCTCCTTTTACGCATTTTTAGGCTCTATTTCATCCAGCTGATCAAATCTACTCTGGATACAAGTGCCAGGATCACCTTTTGCGCATCTTGTTAGGTTCTAATGCATCCAGCTGATCTAAATTAGAATCAAGTGCTAGGATCACCTTTAACGCATTTTTTTTGGCTCTTTTGCACCCAGCTGATCTAATTTTGAAACTAGTACTAGGATCACCCTTTACGCATTTTTTTTACTATTGCATCCAGCTGATACAAATCTACTCTAGAAACTACTGCTAGGATAGGCTCTTTTGCATCAAGCTGGTCTTAATCTACTATAGAAATAAGTGCCAGGAACTCCTTTTACGTATTTTTAGGCTCTTTTGCATCCAGCTGATCTAAATTGGAAGCAAGTGCTAGGATCACCTTTTACGCATTTTTTAGGCTCAAGCTTATCTAAATTTTCAGTAGAAATAAGTGCCAGGATCTCCTTTTATGCATTTTTAGGCTCTATTGCATCCAGCTGATCGAATCTACTCTGGAAACAAGTGCCAGGATTACCTTTTGCCCATCTTTTTAGGTTCTAATGCATCCAGCTGATCTAAATTAGAATCAAGTGCTAGGATCACCTTTTACGCATTTTTTAGGCTCTTTTGCATCCAGCTGATCAAAATCTACTGTAGAAACAAGTGCCAGGAATTCATTTTACGAATTTTGTGGGCTCTTTTGCATCCAGCTGATCTAAATTGGATTCAAGTGCTAGGATCACCTTTTGCGCATCTTTTTAGGTTCTATTGCATCCAGCTGATCTAAATTAGAATCAAGTGCTAGGATCACCTTTTACGCATTCTTTTGGCTCTTTTGCACCCAGCTGATCCAAATTTGAAACTAGTGCTAGGATCACCCTTTACGCATTTTTTTTTACTATTGCATCTAGCTGATACAAATCTACTCCAGAAACTACTGCTAAGATGGGCTCTTTTGCAATTTTGGAAACGCATTTTTAGGCTCTTTTGCATCCAGCTGATCAAAATCTACTGTAGAAACAAGTGCCAGGAACTCATTTTACGCATTTTTAGGCTCTATTGCATCCAGCTGATCAAATCTACTCTGGATACAAGTGCGAGGATTACCTTTTGCGCATCTTTTTAGGTTCTAATGCATCCAGCTGATCTAAATTAGAATCAAGTGCTAGGATCACCTTATACGCATTTTTTGGCTCTTTTGCACCCAGCTGATCTAAATTTGAAACTAGTGCTAGGATCATCACCTTAACGCATTTTTTTTACTATTGCATCCAGCTGATACAAATCTACTCTAGAAACTAGTGCTAGGATAGTCTCTTTTGCATCAAGCTGGTCTAAATCTACTTTAGAAACAAGTGCTAGGAACTCCTTTTACGTATTTTTAGGCTCTTTTGCATCCAGCTGATCTAAATTGGAAGCAAGTGCTTGGATCCTTTTTACGCATTTTTTAGGCTCTATTGCATCCAGCTGGTCTACTCTAGGACTGCCCAAATTCGTAAAAATGACAAGAGTTGCGCCTGTCTAAAGTTTTGTTTAATTTTCTACTGCCGTACATTTTTTTGTTATGACCCCTGATCTTCAAGAATTCCATGTCTGAGGGATTAGAGGCTCAGCAGGGTGGCCGACTAAATCCAAGGACTCCTCCCGGAAAAAAATTGAATAAAATACTCTGCCCACTGACCCACGAAAGCTGTTTATAGCGTGTTTTATGTTCAATCGATCGTGGAAAGAATTGGTGAACTGTTTTCGCCATTTAATGCGATTGCCCTTTAAAGAGAGCTTTCAAACGATATTGATCAATTTAATCGTTTTAAAATGAAGAAAATGATTGACGTTGTCATCTAATTTTTCGAATCCTTCATCGAACGATTTTTCCTGGCTTTAAAGGCCCCCGGTGTTTTATAGCGCGAAACAGTCTTGTCAAAGTAACAATTTTTTTTTTATTAGGGAAAAAAAAGATAAATCGTTTTTCCGGGGGCGTAACTAGCAGCTGGGAGGCCGGCATCAATGATCTGACAAAGAGGAACGGAAAAATAGGCTTTTCTGGACTCCAGGGGGTTTTTATACTGCAATACAGCGTTTGTAACCTGATTTCAAAATTTTTTTTGGGGTATTTTTCATTATTAGGTTGCCTTCCTTGAAAGTTTGACGTCACATCTATTCTAAGACGTTTTATCATCTCCCTTTTATGCACAAAGTTGATGACACGGAAAACGGCGATTACCGAGACCTTGTTAGCAACTTCTAAAATATGGCGAAAGCACGCTAATTAGTAGCAACGTACCTACTTCTTACAGAATATGCTGACGTACCTCTTTTTTAAGGTGGATTCTTTGAAGAGAGTTGCCTCTTTTTTCCCCCTTTTTATTAAACCGAAATTTTACGTTTATAAATAGAAAAAAAAATTCCATTACTTTTGAACATGTCGGAGAAACCTTGATTCGTTTTTAAAGATTGGAATGTGTTTTTTTTATAACTATTTTGTTTAAAGGAACAGAATCGATTACTTACTAATTTGGTGTAGGCTTTCAAAGCGTTCAATTAATTATTCAAAACTTCTAACTAGCGAGTTACGAAATTGAATTTGGCATTTCTCGAAATTAACATAAGATACGTCCATAACTGTCAGAACCGATTGTCTTAAGTTTGGAGTAACAAGGATGCCTCGCGGACTTAAATTTCAAGCTCAAAATTCACATTTTTACGTGCGAAATAGATTTTAAAAAGGTTTTTCCGCGTGAATAAAAAAAATGGTTGGTCTTTTAGTAACTGGGGCTATGTGTAAGATGGCCAGATGTCCAAAATTAAATAAACAGGAGGTGTTGCAAAGGGTTTTTCTTGGGCAAAAGGGTGCAAAGAAAGGTCCGGAAACCGTGTTTTGAAACCAGAAAACCGAGGAAGACAAAAAAGGTGTTTAAAGCCCAAACACCCGATAAAACGGATGTTTCTAGACCAAAAATCGAGGAAAACGGTCCAAAACCCGTTTTACGATGTAAAAACGCCCGAACACCCGATGAAACGGGTGTTTTTGAACCGGAAAATCGTGGTTAACGGCCTAAAACACTATAAATAAGGCGTTGAACGCTCGAACACCCGATTAAATAATGTGTTGGAGGCTGTTAAACCCGATGAAAGGGTGTTTCTACACAATAAATCGAGGAATACGACCCAAAGCGTAGTAAAAGAAGTGTTAAAACACACGAACGCTGATAAAACGGGTGTTTCTAGACTAGAAAATCGAGGAAAACGGTCCAAAACCCGTTTTAAGATGTAAAAACGCCCAACACTCGATGAAACGGGTGTTTCTGAATCAGAAAATCGTGGTTAACGGCCTAAAACACTATTAATAAGGCGTTGAACGCTCGAACACCCGATTACATGATGTGTTGGAGGCTGTTAAACCCGATGAAACCGGTGTTTCTACACACGACCCAAAGCGTGGTAAAAAAGGGTGGTTAAAACCTAAACACCCGATAAAACGGATGTTTCTAGACCATAAAATCGAGGAAAACGGTCCAAAACCCGTTTTAAGATGTAAAAACGCCCGAACACCTGATGAAACGGGTGTTTCTGAACCAGAAAATCGTGGTTAACGGCCTAAAACACTATAAGGCGTTGAACGCTTGAACACCCGATTAAATAATAAGATTAAATAAATTTTTGTTGGAGGCTGTTAAACCCGATGAAACGGGTGTTTCTACACAAAAAATCGAGGAATACGACCCAAAGCGTGGTAAAAAAGGGTGTTTAAAACCCAAACACCCGATAAAACGTATGTTTCTAGACCATAAAATCGAGGAAAACGGTCCAAAACCCGTTTTAAGATGTAAAAACGCCCGAACACCCGATGAAACGGGTGTTCTGAACCAGAAAATCGTGTTTAACGGCCTAAAACACTAAAAATAAGGCGTTGAACGCTCGAACACCCGATTAAATAATGTGTTGGAGGCTGTTAAACCTGATGAAACGGGTGTTTCTACACAATAAATCGAGGAATACGACCCAAAGCGTGGTAAAAAAGGGTGTTTAAAACCCAAACACCCGATAAAACGGATGTTTCTAGACCATAAAATCGAGGAAACGGTCCAAAACCCGTTTTAAGATGTAAAAACGCCCAATACTCGATGAAACGGGTGTTTCTGAATCAGAAAATCGTGATTAACGGCCTAAAACACTAAAAATAAGGCGTTGAACGCTCGAACACCCGATTTAATAATGTGTTGGAGGCTGTTAAACCCGATGAAACGGGTGTTTCTACACAAAAAATCGGGAAAACGACCCAAAGCGTAGTAAAAGAAGTGTTAAAACACACGAACGCCTGATAAAACGGGTGTTTCTAGACTAGAGAATCGAGGAAAACGGTCCAAAACCCGTTTTAAGATGTAAAAACGCCCGAACACTCGATGAAAAGGGTGTTTCTGAACCAGAAAATCGTGGTTAAAGGCCTAAAACACTAAAATAAGGCGTTGAATGCTCGAACACCCGATTAAATAATGTGTTGGAGGCTGCTTAAAGCCGATGAAACGGGTGTTTCTACACAACAAATCGAGGAATACGACCCAAAGCGTGGTAAAAGAAGTGTTAAAACACACGAACTCCTGATAAAACGGGTGTTTCTAGACTAGAAAATCGAGGAAAACGGTCCAAAACCCGTTTTAAGATAAACAACTAAAGCCAATAAACAACTCAAAAAAAAAAAAAAGATGTAAAAACGCCCGAACACCCGATGAAACGGGTGTTTCTGAATCAGAAAATCGTGGTTAACGGCCTAAAACACTATAATAAGGCGTTGAACGCTCGAACACCCGATTAAATAATGTGTGGAGACTAAACCCGATGAAACGGGTGTTTCTACACAATAAATCGAGGAATACGACCCAAAGCGTGGTAAAAGAAGTGTTAAAACACACGAACACCTGATAAATCGGGTGTTTCTAGATCAGAAAATCGAGGAAAACAAAACCTGATAGAAAGTTTGTTAAGTTCTTGGATGTTTTTAGCCCAAAAATCGAGGATAACACCTCTTTATAGCTCGGTAAAGGCTATTGTACTATCCAGGGGGGGCTAAGAGCATGCTTGAGGCCTCTGACAACCTTTTTATAAACCTATAAAATGTTTCATGTATGAAAAAAGACGAATCCGGAATCTTCTTTCACGTTTCGTCCTTTCTACCTTTTGCCCGTCAGCGGAGTACATCTACTCTTTGCGCACGGTTTACCGTCCATCAAAGGGATCCTCTTTCTACAGCCCTTACTGATAAAATAAACAACTCAAGTAAATACTAATCTTCTTAGGAGTTTTTGACTTTGATGAAAACGTCTTCTTATACGATTTCGTATTTTCTTTGTCCGAAAACAAACCCCTCAAGTGATACCAATGGGCGATGATTAATTATGATCGGTTTTTATATAAATATTCCAAAATTGATCATGATCATGAAAATGAATTAACATATTTAATTATCAATTTATCATTATTCGCTTGAATATAACACTACTAGTGTAGTGGTTCGAATGACTAATGTATTAAATATTACATTGATTTGCTTTAAAAATTCATATAGCAAATGCCAGAATGCTATTTCGAATCAAAGGGCATGTCCTTTTAGGTATCTCCAAATTTGGGAAATGTTCAGTTTTCTCCAGGGATTCTACGACTTTTGGCTTGCGGACTTCCGAAAATGTGTGGGACCTTCCCTTATTCATAATGGGACCACAGTCCCGCCGCGCGTGACAGTCCGCATTGGAGAGTTGTGTCCGTTGTTTCCAAGAGGACGGTCAAATGTTCCGTTTTGGGTCATTTTGGGAAACCTGTAGTGAAGTTGTAAAAAGCTTTTTTTCGGGTTTCTTTTCTTTCATTGTTTTTTGTCTCTTCCTGGATTGGCGGACCCTATTTAATACATTTTCCTCTATTGTTTAATATTTAAATATTTTTAAGTTCAGGTGTTATTCTTTTCTGGATTTATAAGTGTTCCGGAAGATATGCATATTCATGTTTTGCGTTGATATGAGGCGCTCCGGGTACGAAGGGCGAACTCGACAAAACGTAGTTTCGAGATATTCGCATTTTAAAGTTTCGGTTTTACGTATTTAAAGGGGAAAAAAAAGCGAAACAACATAAAATTATATGGGTTCACCAAGAGGTCAATCTGAAAATGAAAAAAAAAAGGAGGACCTTCCCCAAAAACCCGACGTCGAGGGTATCACAATAACTTCTTTAAGGAAGTTAAAAAATTTGTCCGATGTCGAGTTCGCCCTTCGTACCCGGAGCGCATATATTTTACGAGGGTCACGAGGTGGCGAAAAGGAGAAAAAAAATGGCACTACAGACCCTTACTATGTCCAGCTTGAGGAAATAAACTTTTTTTCTACTTTTTTGTCGTTTATTATGGTTTTAAAACTTTTTACCGTTTGAAATTTCATTGGCGGTAACATAGGGTTGAGAATTTTCATTAGTAACCTCCCTGTTGGGGAGTAATGACCCCAACAGAATTGTAATCTAATTTTACTAATTGGATTGAGGATAACGAAGTTGTGCCCTAGACGTATCCTTCCGCGCCCTCACACTCCTTTTTTCCCCCGTCGAAATTTCCTTTTGTCCACACAATTTTATAGGCGGGAAATATTCCGGCTTTATTGATCAAATAGTCAAAGTACCCAGAGACGCTCACCAGAAATGAAATGGAAATTAGATAATAAAGGAGGTGAAGGGGAGGAACATAATTAGCAAGGTTGGAAGCTCCGAGATGAAAACGGTTTTTTTGGCTCGGGAGGTTCTGCAGAAAAAATTTCCCCACCATACGCACGAATCAACCCTTTGTAAATCATCGATCAATATCCTCCATCGTGCAAATAATCCTATTAACGTCTTCTTCTTGAAAAAAGTAAAACCAAGTCACTGAATATAGAAGAGACTCCATTATTCGTCAGGTAATAGTTATCGATTTTGACCCTATCATACAATCTGGGCCAAAACGTCTTTTGATAACTGACGGAATCAACAAAAGATCAACTTGGTACTTCAATTTAGAATGTGATAAAATGGCGATTGTCGGAGGGGTACGGACTTTTTTTTTCTGAAACGTGATTCGAAGTAATTTATCGATTTGTCCCTACCCTGCATAGGGTCACTTGACTATACGTTCCCTCTTTTTTCATCATTCTCTGCCTTATTCTACCTGAAAGAATTCAAAAATTTATTTTCTCCATCTGAGCTTAATAATATTGAAGTTATTGTTATACCCTCCTTTTCGGATTTTGGGGGTACTTGTGGATCTACCCGGCGTTTCAGAAGAAATGGATCGTCCATTTTATTTTTTAAACTACTTGAATCGGAAAAAAAATTTATGTGTAAACCCCCTTGTTTTTGACGAAGAATTGATTGCAATTAACGAATTTTGATTTTGGATTATTACTTTTAACCTCATAACTCCTTAAATATTGCTCCTACGCAAATACTGAATAAAGAAATTTTTGTAGGAAATCTTTGTACCTACAACTTTTACTTAGGACTTTTTTCGTTTGAGCGACGGTTTCCGAGATAAAAGGGAAAAAAACCGAAAAAAGGGAAAAACCGAAAACCGCTGCTCACACGAAAAATTTGCAAAGCAACTCACTTCATACCTTCATCTCCTTAAGTATTGCTCTGACAAAAAACCAATGAGGTCTTTTTTGTAAGAAATTTCCGTAGCTACGACGACTTAGACATTTTTTCGTTTTGAGCGACGTTCCGAGATAGAAGGGAAAAACCGAAAACCGTTGTTAACAACGAAAAATATGCAAAGCACCAACTAAATCTCAACTTCCATATCTCCTAAAGTATTGCTCTGACGGAAAAAACTAATAAAATATTTATGTAGTAAATTTCAATACCTACAACTTTTACTTTGGACATTTTTCGTTTTGTGCGACGGTTTCCGATATAGAAGGGAAAAACCGAAAACCGTTGTTAACAACGAAAAATTTGCAAAGCAACTCACTTAAAAACCATCATACCTCCTTAAAAATGCCAAATTTAGCGTTATTTTGCTCTAAAATCCGTTAAAATTTACCTAAGACACTTTTTTTTTTCTTCTTTTTTTTCTAAGGATTCTAACTACACAAATTGCATCACTTCTGAACCACCCTGTATACCGTTCTCAACCTTGTCATTATTTTTTGGAGTACTTTACATCCACAATTTTCAACCGATTTTCACCAAATTACAATCTTCCGATTTTTGAATTTCAAAAGATGGCGTTACATTATATTTTTTAATAATTTTTGAAGGAAAATTTTTTTTTCCGAATTTTTGTTTTATAGCTGGGAATTAGAACCCCCAAAAAAATTATTTTTCCCCCTCTTATATTATTCCTTTTCTTCAAGGAAGGGAACTTCGGTGACAGCTCGAATTGGACTATTGGTCATCTATAAGTTTAAAAAAAAGTAAATCAAAACTTTTTTCAATATTTTCTCTCATTTTTGTGAAAATGTTTAGAATTTACGAGCTCGGTTCTATAAATTTGTCCTGATCTGTATCCCTCTTGTGAATCGTAGTGGCCGTAAATCATCCCGTAGGCTCTTTGAACGTTTGGCAGAGTTGTTTTATTGCCCCCCCATTGAGAAGAGAGCTCGAGAATTTTCGTGAATGATCCCAATTTCGAGATTGAAACATTTTTCAACGTTTTAAACGCCCGCAAATGAGTTGACAGAAGCGAGAATAGAAACTCGTGTTTGTCGAGTAGTGTCAACATTGGTTCCTTTATTTGTAAATAGTTAAACTCATGATCAATGAAGGTTTGCTGAGGATCTTCAGCGGAAAAACGGTTCGCAACTTTTTTTTTCTAAAGAGGGCGGATTAGCTTTCAGGGGTTTATGCACTTCACACCATTATTGTCAACTCGGATATAATTAATTCCACGTGAAGGAACTCCAGGGCAGATTTCTCGAAGCCTCGATTAGATTAGCTTTGCAATTTTGTTTCGACTCCAGTTAAAATCATCCGTGGAAATCGGGTTAAAACACTAAAAGGATAGGATGAGGGTTAAAGTGCGTCGAGTTCTAAAAGGATCATTAGTCACGTTAAGTCTAGAATTGAACAGCCGAAGCCTTTTTGTTTTACATTCCTTCGAAATTAAACCAATAAGAGAAAAGTGCGGCCTGGAAAAGGACAACTAGAAAACGCTCCCACTTTTGAATACTCAAAGTAGTAATTATCATCCCTTAATCGCTTAGAATGGCGAACTTTGTTCCAAATTAAATACAACTTCATCTAATATCTAGTTAATGAATCTTACCTGTAAACCGAATTTTGAATGAGGGCCAACGGGTCTTTTCATGGAAAGGGGGGTTTTAAGCACAACTTTTTCAATGGGTGAGACCATTAATGAAAGTAATTTTTTAGCCTCTTTTTTTCCTCGGGCTACTTTCATTGTGAATTACATTAGCGGTTTTTCAAGACTTGAGTGCTTCTTATAAAATTTTCCTGTTTATTTAACGATAGGCTAATATTGATAACGAAATTTTAAGTATCAAAGTAGAAAAAAATTGAAGTCTTTACCCATCCATACGGAACGGTCATCAAATCTATTACATCCAGCTGTTTAAAATATCAAGTTAGAATTTACAGTAAACATAAAAAAAGAGACAATCTGTTTAATTAATTTTATACCTAATATTGATAACGAAATTTTGAGTATGAAGGTAGAAAAAAATTGAAGTCTTTACCCATCCATACGGAACGGTCATCAAATCTATTTCATCCAGCTGTTTAAAAATATCAAGACTTTTATCGTGCTAAGTTAGAATTTATAGTAAACATAAAAAAAAGAGACAATCTGTTTAATTAATTTTATACCTAATATTGATAACGAAATTTTGAGTATGAAGGTAGAAAAAAATTGAAGTCTTTACCCATCCATACGGAACGGTCATCAAATCTATTACATCCAGCTGTTTAAAAATATCAAGACTTTTATCGTGCTGAGTTAGAAGTAATTTTTTTAAATTATCTTTAAAATTGTTGTAATTTTTCAAATTACAACAATTGAAATTTTTTTTACTCCTTTGTTTTCAAAAAATAGAAGCTTCTTTAATGTTTAATTTGTTACACGTCGTCAAAAGTGTTTTAAATTAAAAGGAACAAAAATTTACAGTAAACATAAAAAAAAGAGACAAGCTGTTTAATTAATGTGTATTTAATTTTCATGTTTTTTTCCTCTCCTCTTTTTTTTGAAGAAAAACTGTTTTATTTATTTTTCTGTGGTTGATCTTGGTTTTGCGTTTTTCAACTTTTTTTTTTGTGTGTGGCTCTTCGACTGTTTTGAAGGTAGCGTTCGGGGTAGAATCATCGGGGAGGGAACCCACTTGAAAGTTGACCTGACGGCAGGTGGTGTTCGATACAGGTGCAAGGCGCGCACGACGAGAGAAAATCCCCCCCTTTTAAAATCTCAACCGAGAAAATACGTTTTATAACATCTGCTCCCTACGCTTTGAATTTATATTTTATTCTTTTTACCACTAATTAGCCACTCAACTATTCCCCTGCGTAAAAATTATTGAATAAATAATATTTTTTCAAGCGTAAATTATTAAAAAGTTTTGAGCATTCATCATGGTTTTTCAATGCTGAATCAAAAATATCTGAACATTTTAAAATATAACTAAGGTCTTTAATTAAAAATCGTAATTAAATTAACTTTATTGTTCCACCAGGAAAAGTACGATTGAAGAATCAGAATTTTCACGTTGTTTTTTCCTTTAGCATAAATAAGGAAAAATGGCTTTTATAAGGGAAACAATGTAAATCGTTTTATATATTCACCCTGTTTTCCGATACGCGAGGGCTTAAAAGAATAGACGCTTCGGAATCGTGACAACCGAGCCCCAGATTAACATCCAACCCGAAAAACGGTCGATCATCTCATTACGAGACGTTAACACGGAATACTCGCCTCTTCGCGGAATAATTTACAGTTTCGGTTTTTACCAAAAAATTCGGGGATTTTTTTCCTCTAAAAAAAAAAGTTTTCATCCTTTCTGATTGATCGGATGAAATTCCTATTATTCTGAAATAATAATGCGCCTTCTTCGGCTTTACGCACTTAAAAGAAACTCCATCGAAACTGAATTGGAATACTTTATTGAAAAGTGGAAACTTGCCGATTGATTGGTTTGATACTTTTTTCATTTCGCTCTTCTTAGATATCGCTTTTTTTCTCCCCAACAATATAACAATAAACTGGGGTTTATATAAAGATAAGATAATTTTTTGACTTCTTTTTTATTGTCCCCATATGCGGGAAGCACTTCCTTTGTTGAGAGAAAGTTGAGGAAAGGTGGGATCATTATAAAACACATTTTGGAACGTTTCCAATTTTTTTTCCAAATCTCAAATTTTTTCTCTATTCAGATTTTTTTCCACCTACAATGGACAGAATATCCGATTACATTTTTTTAAAGGGTGCAGATGGAACTAAAATTAAATCTCGCTTGGCTTAAATTTAAATTGAACTGTCATGTTCAGAAATTTTTACCTCTACGGGATTAATAATTTAGTGAATACTAAAATTATGTTCATATGTAGGTGAAGTATCTACATCATTTTTACCTCCGGGGACTTTTTTCTCTTTTTTTTTTTCTTCTAAAAAATCTAAAATCCTAAGTTAGGTGAAAAACTTTCTTTTTTCTAAATCGATATTTTTTTCATTAACGGAATTCTCTTTTTCGTTAAGTTGGTAATTTAAAAGCAATTTATAGACTTGATTTTAAAAGGGAAGAAAAACCTTTCCATTGAAAATGGAAATAATGAGTATTTCTATGAAGAGCCTATGGTTTTCTTTAAAGTTTTTTTTCCTTCCCTCCTCGCAAAGCCAAAAAGGATTCAAAGAGACACGTACAGGGGGACCATAAAAATTCATAGGCTATTCATTTACTCGAAAACCCGGCGTTCCCCGTGTAAAAACCAAGGTAAAAGGTAAAGGACACGCCTAAACCCATTGTACCGACCCCTAAGCCGTTTATTATCCCTCTTTTATCCTTCACATTCACCGGTCAAGATGAGACGCCGACGCCTTTTTTTCTCTCTACAATTTTTTTCGGCCGTACAGGAAATGGACGAAAAATTGTTTATTCCATGAACAATCATTTTTGTTGTGCTAATGAGTCATTATTAGTCATTACAAGCCATTGATAAGAAATAACATTTTTATTTATTTTATTCTTTATCGTTTGATTCTCAGGCCTTTATTGTTTTTTCACGAGTTCCCAATACATCCCCTATAAACTTCCGGGGGTTAAAAAAGACCGTCAATAATTTTTACTCTGTTTTATTCATCATTTCCATTCACTATCGTTTTTTGTGTTAAAAAATCTATCCGCCTGATATTGATTTTCGTGTATCGATATCTCGAATAATAGCCTGTTTCTCATTCATCATCCCATTCAACATCGTCTTTGTCTCCCCAATTTTCGTCCCTGACTTGGCGTTTTGAGGTTTGTTTAAAACCAAGAAAATCCCAACCAAAATATGATTGAAACATATTAAACTTGCGCAATTTGTATGTAAATAAAAAAAGTCGTTAGTGTCGCAGAGAATTTTTAATTTTTTGCCAAGTGCTCTAACGAGTTGAAAAGTTGATTTGATTTTTAATTGAAAAAAAATTTTTCTGTGTGAAAAATTAAACCAGGAAATGATGAACGATTTACCAATAAATCCCTGCGTGTTATGGCTAGTGCGTGTAATACAAGGTAAACTTCGGTATCGCTTCCCCTTGTTTATTGAGGATTAAAATGGCTTGGAGAAAATATCGAGCGGTAACTATTTCTGAAAGGTTAAATTGAGAATCGTTTAAAAAGCGCTCTTTCGATATCTCTAGATTCGTTTATTGAACTTGAAGGCATTTTGGGGAATGTCCGACCCCCGCGGAGGTAACGTCTAACTAGTGCAAATGGCCAATATTAAGTAGCCCCTTTTCGCTTTCATGAAGGCATTCATGTTTTAATACCTTTGCCCTCGTTGGGAGGGAGCATTAAAGACCTTTTCCCCTCCGGTATATTTCGATATTAATATTTAAATCTCCACACCCATACTAAAAGGTCTTTTCCCTCCCATAAAAAGTCTTTTTCACTTTTTGAAAAAAATTATATTCACCTTACGGTTTTTATTAAATGTTGATTTGAAAACAGAGGGCTATTCTCTGATAGAAAAATAGACCGTTGAAAGAGTTCTCCTTGGGACAAAAGGGTAATTGCTTTTGCACGCTTTTAACGACTAATTGGCCACGTCCTCAATGACTATCGGACCCCCCTCTCACACAAAGCCTTTAAATTTTCTTGTAAAATTGTCGATATTGTGAACAAAAAGCGTCGATATTTTAAATTCCGTGTGTGCTGCGAATTAAGTAGTATTGCGCTTGCGATTTCCCCTGTGGGGAGGAAGGTTGTACCTGAAGTAAATTCAACGCACTCAGGATGTTTATGCAAATTAGAAACATTATGTACACGGCAAAGTGTTTCTGAGTGGTATCCTAAGCAGTTCTGGGACAAACCTAACTTTCCTAAACAATTTCGGCCAATTTATTCTCAAAAGATGCTTCGTGATGGTTTTATAAGGATTAGGAAGAAGCTAGGAAAGCACTAATTTGAAGAGCTTCCAACGAAAACCTCTTTAAAGAGGAACAATATAGGTGGGGGAAGTATAACAGAGGGGAAGTTTATGGAGGGGGAAGTATAATGTAGGAGATGTATAATTTCAAATCTACCTAAAATGCTACGTCCGGCCGGCAGGAACCGCAAAGTCGAGATCGGTACACATTCGAATTGACCCTACGGGGTCTGGAAGACCCCCTTCTTCTAAAACCAGATGTGGAGGGTAAAAACTTCTCTAAGGAAGTTAAAAAATGAGTGATGGAGGTATGTGTAGTTTAATTATAGGTTTATTCGAAACGGCTCTGTGGTAGGTCGGGCATAATTCAAATACTTATCCGACCCTCTACGGGCCAGTCCAATTGTCTTGCAGGTCGATCAAACGTGGTCAAGAGAGTCTGATCTCCTCATTTATTACATCAAACACAATTTGGCTAAGGCAATAAGGCAAAAGCCCCTCGCCTGGTCCTTTATAAAAACCGGGTACAGTTTAAGAAAATGACATTTGCAAGATGCATATATTAGGTGTACAAAATGAAACTCGGCTAAAATTTACAAAATTCAAATTTACCCTGTGGCTGTTTCATTTTGTACACCTAATAAATAAAAATTGTAGGAAATTTATTTCTCTATAAATTTGTACTTAATTTTTTTTTTCTACGATGCACCATTTTCGGAAAATAATTTTTTTTTAAAAATAAATTTACCTTGAAAACAGTGCGTCCTAGAGAAAAATGAATGGAATAAAAATTAAAGAGAATTAAATTTCCAACAGATTTTATTTAGTGCATTTTTTCAATATCTGTAACGGTTTACGATTTACAAGCCTTCAAAAATTAACCTTCTTAATGGTTATTCTTCAATAACCTTCTTACACGGAGAAGGTCAACTTTTGATGGACTTTAACGCCTAAAATGTTTAAAATTTTGAAAAAATGAACCACTAGGTGTTCAAAATGAAACTCGGCTAAAATCTACAAAATTCAAATTTACCCTGTGGGTGAGTTTCATTTTGTACACCTAATATCATCTGATTTTTCCCTGTCACATTTAAATGTCCTTATACATCCAGCTTCTCGATTTTTCTCGCACATCAACAGTAAAAAGGGAATTAGTTAGTATACAAGAAGTTCAAAACCACATTGTGGTCGCGAATAACTTGAATTCTTCGAAAAGGGCGTTGGAATGTAAATTTCAGAGGACACATACTTGCTAATTTAGTTAGCAAAACTCATATTTGTGTTGTTTTTAGGATTTAGGTCATGAGTTATAACTTTTGATATACATTTATACCTAAAAGGTTTCGTTGATGTGACTAAAGGGAAGCCCTATTTGATTTGATTGCTTTTACCTTTCTTCTCATCGACTGTTAAACGCTTATTTCGGCCCAGAGCAAGTGGGTTGTTAATAATTCGCTCACGGGATGAGTACGCCCCGGGAAATATTACTGTAGGTGTGAACGCTTCCATCCTTATGAGGTAACCTACACAAAGGCCTTTTTCGCTACTTAATTGACAATACGGATTATGGACAAAAGAGTTTCAACGTCCCCTCCTACACAAAATCGAATTTTTATAAAACGTCGATTGTATTCATGTTGAATAAGGGATTCATAAATCAAAACATCCAACTGCCCTATCCGGATGATATTAGCATACCTTTGTTTTCCCATGAATTCGCATTTTTATTTTGACCTCTCAAATGAATTTTTAGATACATCTGGATTAAAAAAAATTGGTTTTGATCTGACCCTGACAGGAGCTTCCTCAATCAAGGGCGTCGTAATAGTTTTTCATCGCTAATATCGAAAATAAAATTGTTAGAATCAAGGTAGAAAAAATTAAAGTCTTTGCCCATCTGGTGCAAATCGGTTGCATGAATTTTTTCAGGTAGAAAAATGGACCGTCTGCCGGAAGTATGGCACTTCGCCCGCGGCGAACGTCTCACATTTTTCCCTACATTAAAAAAAATTTAGAAAAATACTTTTTTTTCTGCTAAAAAATATAAGAAGTATAAGGTTAAAATTTGATCGATGGTTCAGCCGCAATTTTTTAAATTTCAAACAGACTTAAGGAGGTATGATGGTTTTTAAGTGAGTTGCTTTGCAAATTTTTCGTTGTTAACAACGGTTTTCGGTTTTTCCCTTTTATCTCGAAAACCGTCGCTCAAAACGAAAAAACGTCCACAGTAAAAGTCGTAGCTACGGAAATTTCCTACAAAAAGACCTCATTGGTTTTTTTGTCAGAGCAATACTTAAGGAGATATGAGGGTTCTTAAGTGAGTTGCTTTGCAAATTTTTCGTTGTGAGCAACGGTTTTCGGTTTTTCCCTTCTATCTCGGAAACCGTCGCTCAAAACGAAAAATCGTCCTAAGTAAAAGTTGTAGGTACAAAGATTTCCTACAAAAATTTCTTTATTCATTATTTGCGTAAGATCAATATTTAAGGAGTTATGAGGTTAAAACTAATAATCCTACAGAGCCTGTCAGAAAACTTAAAACCTTCATATCTCCTAAAATACTGCTCTGACGGAAAAAACCAATAAGATATTTTATGTAGTAAATTTTTGTAGCTACAACTTTTACTTAAAACATTTTTTCGTTTTGAGCGACGGTTTCCAAGATAGAAGGGAAAAACCGAAAACCGTTGCTCACAACGAAATATGTACAAAACAACCAACTTAAAACCCTCATATCCCCTTAACTCACTCATTTTTACGAAATTCGGAAAATTGGGTGATAATCGGATGAAATTTAGCTTCCCGGAAAAAATCCCATTGACGGACGGCCGGCACCACAGACAACCTCATTGGTGAAGATCACTTATCAGTTTTCTTCTACGGGGTCTTCCAGACTTTTTTTCCTGTAGAGGGTGTCACAATATCTTCTCTTTAAGGAAGATAAAAATGTTAATATCACTTAAAATATATCTTTTTCATCATCTCATTTAAGTAACAAGATTTTCATAAAATTAAAAGACTTAATCTTAAGACACTTTTTAAGGATTAAAATTTTTTTTAATCCATCCTAAAGTTATTATAGATGAAGTTTAATTAAAGCATTTAATCCCTTCTGTCTATTCTGGACGATCTCTTCATAATTACATTAAAAGGGTTTTTTTAAACTTCCGTTTCTTTTAATACAGCCAATATTTCAAATTAAAAATGTAACGGTTGAATAATCATGAAGGCGATAAGCCAATTTAAAATGGCTCTGAAAAATATACCTTCTCAAAATGATGAGGTGAATTTAATTAAAACCGAAAGGTTTGGGTATCTGGGGGGGGTTTTAGGAATTTATAGTCTGGAGTAATGAAAACGCAAGGACAATGCATTATGCGTTTTCTCGTTTAAAGGGACTATAAAACGTGTGTTTCTCCTTGAGACATTTGAAAATTTTATTTAAAAAAAGAGACGTTAATGAATCTTTTTCCCTTCGAAAAAGCGTTTAATTTCCCATCTAAGCTCCGTCCGTCCGATTTAAATTAACTCCAAATGAAAGTTGTCAATCTCGACTTGGTGATTTTATCAACACTTTCGACTAGGAGATGAGTTCCTAAAACGATTAATCTACCTGACCCTGCAGGACCTATTATTTCCTCTAAACGAATTTCCTCTTAAATGCGTCAACGATTTCCTTAATTATTAAAACGATGAATTATCAAAGACGTGGGTCAAAACCGCCTTGGAATTACCGACAAAATATTAATTTCCCCGTCGAAATTTGACTTTTACGAAAGCTGCTTAAAATTTTACGTTATGTTTTTAAACTTTGGTTAGAATTCGCCGCTAAATGCAAAGTTCTATAAATAACTCGCCCACTCTAAAAATGAAACTTAAATATCAATCATCTGAGATTGCTCAACATTTTAAAAGCCCAGTAATTTTAAAAGTGTAAAGTTCTTCGATAATCTGGAAGCGCTCAAATAATTCTCGTTGAAATAATTAAGAAAAGCGCTAAAAACCAATAAAAGCGGCCATAAATTCGGTAAAAATTAATTTCCTGTGTCAAAAAACTAAGGAAAACGCCTGAAAAGGGGTTTCTTGTCCATATAACGGAGTGAAGCGTGAGGAAATCAACGAAAAAGGAAGTTTTCTTGGCAAAAAAAAAACCGATAAAAACTCAAGAAAATATAGTGAAAAGTAGGTTTCCGTGACGAATAAGAGATTACGACCGAATATACCGTACAAAAGGGGGTTTCCCGGACAAAAAACAAGTCACTTACCTCCGAGGATTTTTTTTTTCTTTTTTCTTCTTCTTCTTCTTCTTCTTCTTCTTCTTCTTCTTTTTCTTTGCGAATAACCGACTAAAGCGAGTGGAATTCAAGGAAAAAGAGGGTTTCTTGACGAATAGGCGACGAAAACGCCTGAAAATGCAACAAAAAAAATGGGTTTTTGTTTGTAAAACCGAGTTCAGAGTGTAGAAATCACGGAAAATAGGATTTTCCTTAATGATGAACCTTTAAAAAATCCCCGAAAATCCAGTAAAATGTAGATTTTTATGAGGAATAACCGTCAAAAGCGCCAAAAATTTCCAATTTTACTCCGTTAAGAAGGGACCCATTGCAAAAATACATCTTCCTTTACCCTTGGTAGCCATTTTTTAAAAAAAAGGAAATCAACGAAAAAGGAAGTTTTCTTGGCCAAAAAAAAACCGATAAAAAATCAAGAAAATATAGTGAAAAGTAGGTTTCCTTGACGAATAAGAGATTACTACCGAACATACCGTACAAAAGGGGTTTTCCCGGACAAAAAACAAGTCACTTACCTCCGAGGATGTTTTTTTCTTTTTCTTCTTCTTCTTTTTCTTTGCGAATAACCGACTAAAGCGAGTGGAATTCAAAGAAAAAGAGGGTTTCTTGACGAATAGCCGACGAAAACACCTGAAAATGCAACAAAAATATGGGTTTTTGTTTGTAAAACCGAGTTAAGAGTGTAGAAATCACGGAAAATAGGATTTTCCTTAATGATGAACCTTTAAAAAATCCCCGGAAATCCAGTAAAATGTAGATTTTATGAAAAATAACCGTCAAAAGCGCCAAAAAATTCCAATTTTACTCCGTTAAGAAGGGACCGCAAAAATACATCTTCCTTTACCCTTATTTTGGAAATTCTGCTTCACTTTGAACGACCCACTTGTTAGCAATTTTAAAAAATTATTTTTCTTTTGTTTCAGGTATGTTGGAATTTTTATCCCATCACAGTCATCCAGGTATTATTGCCAACCTTTCTTTTAAATTTATTTCTATCCTCGATTTTTCCTTGTTTTTGTTCAGACGTATAATAGTTACTGCTCATCGAATTTCAATTCATATTCATGTAATAAATTCGCTGATTGAACCAGAGTTGAACCACAATCATCATTGCCTCTCCAGACTAATTAGCATAATCCGGTCAAACAAACTCAAAAGGGCAAATAGCGAAATTATTAACGAGCTCATACGCATTGCTACCATGAAATACCGTCTAGGAAATATAGTTTTATTACTCGTATATTATTCCATTATTGCCCGATGAAGTTTTCAAATTCACTCAAATCGTGAATAAAAGGGGATATGAATTCGTTAATTACTCCCATAATTCATTCGGTTTATGGAATGTCTTGGAAAATTGGGTTAAACTCCTTTGGAATATCTACACGGTCCTTCCCCCATCTTTCGCCGAAACTTCTCGAAGGTATTGGAAGGCGTTTAATCATTAAAAGGACGTGATAAAATATTTTCGAGGGAACCCAGACTGAAGGCGGTTAGGGTGAGAAACGTATAAATAGAAATCGTGGGTGAAATACTTTTCGGTTGTATTCGCCCCCTCTTTTTTTTTATTGTCGAAATTTCGGGGCCCTTTTCATTTATAAAACAGAAGAATCTGCACCTTTTTTTTTCCGCGTAAATCACTGCGAATCCTGAGATTAAAATATTCCGTTCTCTGAAAAATTAAAACACTTTATTCGCCGTATTTTCCCTCGGTGTTGAATTTCTGCGTATAGCCAGAAGCCTGTCAACGCGTTTTTGTGTCGAAGAAACCCGAGAGGTCTCGTCTCTCGTTAATCCTGTCTTGCGTAATGTTTAGACACCGGGTATTGAAAAAACAACTAATTTGAACTTAACAAAAGTACGATTATCAGGGTTTAAATGTTCCTTTTTCCCTTCCTCTCAAACTCTCTTGTTTTTTTATGGAGAAAAATTAACATTAGAATCCAGTTGCAACAGTCCTAACCTTGAGGGATCCTTGAATGCACACGCCCACATGCCTTATCTGAGCCGGCCTGTACCTTTCAAACATTGTTGCCTTTTCCAGGCTCTGACTCACCCGAAATAGACCGTTTGTCTATTTTAAGTCTGAGATAGACGAGCATCACTACCACATAAATCATATAGCAGAAAAAATATTTCCATTACGTTTGGATTCCCAAATATTTGACGGACCCCATTGTCCTTATTCAGTTTGAACGCCCAGTAATTTTTATGCTATCTTAGTATTCAGGTAGAAAAAATTAAAGTCTTGCCCCAGTTGTGCTAAAGCGAACGGGCGAGAACACCCCAAATTTTTCCCTACGCCCTTCCGTCGCATTTTTCCGGAACACTTCATGGCTTATCTCGGCGGCAAATCAATAGGAAGTATTAATTTCCTTAAATGTTTACCTATTAAGAACTTAAGCTTCTTCCTTTAGGATCTTAATTAATGTTTCAAAATCACCCTTAAATATTTAATCGCACTGCAGAAAACTGGCCAAAATCAATTGGAACAGCGATTTCAGACGTTTGATCCTAAAAAAAGTTGGTTGTTCTTGAATCTTTTTTTTCTTATTTTTAAATTATGAGTTGACGGCTTGCTCGTTGAGAGGAGGATAAAATAGAGCGACGTCCGCTTGTTATAAATTCTGCATAGCATTAGCGTTTATCATTTTTTTTTAGGGGGAAAAAAACTGAAGCACACCTTTTGTCAGAAAAATACTCGAATATTACAATTTTTGTCGTCTGTATCGAAAAGAGGCTTGAATCAACACTCGATCGTCAAACGTCGAGAAAGCATTTATAGTCGGAGGGTCCATTATGAGAAAACAAAAGGCTCTTAGCTTTTCGAGTGCGATATCGTAAAGAGTTCCCTTTTCGTCGTCGAGGGAGCCCAAAGACATAAATCATTATGATTTAACTCAGAAAAGTGGTATCATCTCTCTGTAAAATTGAGTGAGTTCTATTTTGTAATGAGAGTGAATAATTTTGTCCTTTCCATCATCCCCCTTTCAAAATGGTTTTTAAAACCCTTTTAGTAATCTAAAGGGTTCTCCAAGAACAATCGAGGCTAAACTTGATATTGACTGCCTACGATTTTTCACCTTAAACCTTGATTAGTTTCTTTTCGTAGATGGAAAATAGCGTTCTTTATTTTTCATCTTTTCTAAATTTTAAAAATTTTCTGTCCGGAGTACAGAAATAAATCAATTTTTCAGGCTTTTTATGGGGTGGTAACCTTTTTAAAAGGCGAGCTTGTAGAAAGCGCAAAATATGAGTTTTCTATGCAGAAATAATGGGGAAAATCCAGTATAGAGTTCTTTTAGATAAATAAAACCGCCAAAAATGATGTTAAAACACCCAAATAACGGAAGTCATCAAGGAAAACTGCCAAATCCCGGCTATTAGGGTGCTAAATGCTCTAGCAACCGATTAAATAGGGTGATGGAAGCTTAAAAACCCGATGAAACGGGTGTTTCTTTACCAAAAATTGGGGGAAACGACTTAAGGTCCGGTTAAAAAGGTGTTTAACGCCCGAACACCTGATAAAACGGATGTTTCTTGACCGGTAAAGATAAAGGTTTTAGATAAGGAAAAAAAGATGTTAAAACACCCAAATAACGGAAGTCATCAAGGAAAACTGCCAAATCCCGGCTATTAGGGTGCTAAATGCTGTAACAACCGATTAAATAGGGTAATGGAAGCTTAAAAACCAGATGAAACTGGTGTTTCTTCACCAAGAAGTTGGAGAAAACGACTTAAAGTTCGGTTAAAAAGGTGTTTAACGCCCGAACACCTGATAAAACGGATGTTTCTTGACCGGTAAATCCACGAAAACGCCTTTTTTTACGGACTTTTTTAAAATAACTTTTACGCCTTTTATAACAGAAGTCGTCAAGGGAAACTGCCAAATCCCGGCTATTAGGGTGCTAAATGCTCCAACAACCGATTAAATAGGGTGATGGAAGCTTGAAAACCCGATAAAACGGGTGTTTCTTCACCAAAAAGTTGGGTAAAACGACTTAAGGTCCGGTTAAAAGGTGTTTAACGCCCGAACACCTGATAAAACGGATGTTTCTAGTCCGGTAAACCGACGAAAACGCCTTTTTAATCTAGAGGGCGCTATTTAACCAGCCAAAAAGATAAGTCCCTTAAGTCTGCCATTGCGAAAGGAAAGATTTTACCAATTTCGACCTGCCCAAACTTTGGTTACCCTGTTCTTAGCCTATTAAAAACTAAATTTTGACAAAGATATCTGAAAGAGGAAATTTTAGCCAAGGAAGAATATGAAAAGGGTAAGGATTTTCCCCTCTCCTCCCAGCGCTTATATCCCATTAATTTTATACCCGCAAACCTGTAGGCGATTGCCCGTTTATCCTTAAATTATTTATTATAATTTTTTATGTTTTTGACGTTATTTATATCTACCTATAAATTTTAACGACGTATTAATGATTTGTTTTAAATTTTACGTTTTACGACCTTAAGAAAAAAAAAATTTAATGAAATTATTCAAGAGTTCATAATAAAGTAGGTGCTTGTAACTTTCTTAACTATAAAGGAAGCTATTGCAAAGTTGACACGAACTTCTAATCGTCGGAATCGAAATTGCTTTTACCTTCAATAAACATCTTGCATTTTTAAGTTAAAAACCACTTGACTTAACTTTTTCTTCATATATTCTTTTTTAAATTTCGACATTTTAAAGTTTAAATAAGTTATTTATTATTTCTTATGATTTTTCCGTGACAGGTGGTATCCCAGACGGCGACTTTCACTTAAAGCCGGTTTGCACCGTTAAATGCGGGGTCCATATTTAGACTTCAAGAAAACTGTATCTTCTAACATTGTTCTACAAAAATCAGAAAACTTTTTTTTTTTAAACTACACGTTTGGCAAGGTTTCATAAAATATTACCGCCCCCGCCTACCTTTTCTAGTAGATAAAATTGGTGAAAGTGGGTCACAAGCTACATCTTGAATGTAAAGTAGAATATTTTTAAGCGATAAAAAAAATTTCGTTTGGAGAAGGCACCAATTATAAAAGAAAGACTTAATTAATTTTTTTTTTCCATTATCGTCTTTTTCACGGTTTGGACTTCAGGATCTTTTCTTCCCCCCCATGGATATTCAGAAATATTCAAAGTTCGGTATTCATCAATACCGAGTTTCTCAAACTCCGGGGTGGTTTGTTCTAATTCCACTCTAAGTGGCTTTATTGATTTTAGGTAAACTTTAACAAGATCCTGGTAACGGTGGTTGGCTAAATTGCCTGCTTTTACCCCATAAAAGCTTCTGTTTATGGACAACTGCTTCAGAAAGCGACTTATTCCTTCAAATATCGATTTTAGGGACAATTTAGATTATTTTGAGAATGTGAGGGGGGAAAACTCATTCGCTTGGATTGGTGTAAAACGGGTTTTACCCAAGAAATAAAAAGCTTCATTGAGTGAATTGGACGTTTTATTTTTCGCCTTGATAGCCCGAAAAGGAGCTCCATTCTCAAATTAACTTCATACATTTTTTTCTCATGATAACTTTTTATCTTAATCTAGGGCTCGAAATATAATACATAATTTATTTCAAAATATTCAACTCGAAGTCATTTAAAACTTAATTTTCTCGCGAAACCCAATCTTAATTAGAAAGATCTTCTTACAGAAGATTTTAGCACTCAAGATGGTTTGACTAAATAGAAAAGTTTAATTCAAAGGCTTCTACTTTTCCTTATTTTCATAGCGTACTTTTTTTCCCTCAGATTTTTAGGAAGTTAAACCTAGAAATCGTCTTAATTCTTCAAACGTCACGATTCCGGGTGGATTTTCTTCGTTGTTTGGAAGTAAATAAATGTTAAGAAGGCGTGAGGAAGTTTTTTTTCCCTCTCTCCCTTCCTTTTCGTGCCTTTCTAGACAGAAACTCTGATTTTCGAGCAAGATAAATGAAAACAAAATCTAGTCGATTAATCTTCTTGTTAATTCCATTATGTTTAGATTATTTTAGGCTTTAAAAATGGTCTAGTGCCTTTTTTTTCTTTAAAAGTTATTGTGATACCCACAATAGACGGTTTTCGGAAATGAGATCTTCACATAAATATTTCTTCCCCTTCTACCCCGCTCTTAAAAGATTACTGTGATACCCACAATGAACGGTTTTTGGAAATAAGGTCTCCCTAACTCGGAAGGATTAATTTGGCTATTGATCTTACTGTCAGTTTTATGGATTCGCACAAAAATTTTCCTCTTAATCTGAAACTTGAGAAAAATGTTAACTTGAAACTTGAGTTTAAATGTTAATGCCACTGTTAATACTATTTTATTAGGTGTACAAAATTAAACTCAGCCACAGGGAAAATTTGAATTTTGTAGATTTTTAAAATTTTTAAAAAATCTACTGGCTGAGTTTCATTTTTACACCTAATAAATAAAAATTGTAGGCAATTTAATTTTCTATAAATTTGTACTTAATTATTTTTTTCTTGGATGCACCATTTTCGGAAAATAATTTTTTTTTAAATAAACTTATCTTGAAAACAGTGCGTCCTAGAGAAAAAATGAATAGAATAAAGATGAAAGAGAATTAAATTTCCAACAGATTTTATTTAGTGCATTTTTTCAATATCTGTTACGGTTTACGATTTACAAGCCTTTAAAAATTAACCTTCTTAATGGTTATACTTCAATAACCTTCTTACACGGAGAAGGTCAACTTTTGATGGACTAAAATGTTCAAAATTTTGAAAAAATGAACTACTATATATTAAAAATGTTCGTATTTTGTGCCTTCTTTAAATATTTATTGTGATACTCGCAATAGACGGTTTTTGGAAATGGGGCTACTACACAAACAGTCTATTTCTTGCCTACTTTCCTTAAAAAGAAAGTTATTGTGATACCCGCTATAGACGGTTTTCGGAAATGGGGTCTTCTAGACAAATAAGTCTTTTTCGTATCCCCCTCGCCCCAAGTTATTGTGTTACCCTCAGTAGACAGTTTTTTTGTTGAAAATTCGGTATTTTAAAGATAGTTATTATTGTAATACCCTCAATTGACGGTTTTTGGAAACACGGTATATAGACCCTTGAGAGGAGTTTATTATCTATTTATTAGGTGTACAAAATGAAACTCATCCACAGGGTAAATTTGAATTTTGTAGATTTTAGCCGAGTTTCATTTTGTACACCTAGTAGTTCATTTTTTCAAAATTTTAAACATTTTAGGCGTTAAAGTCCATCAAAAGTTGACCTTCTCCGTGTAAGAAGGTTATTGAAGTATAACCATTTAGAAGGTTAATTTTTAAAGGCTTGTAAATCATAAACCGTTACAGATATTGAAAAAATGCACTAAATAAAATCAGTTGGAAATTTAATTCTCTTTAATTTTTATTCTATTCATTTTTTCTCTAGGACCCATTGTTTTCAAGATAAATTTATTTAAAAACAAAATTATTTTCCGAAAATGGTGCATCCTAGATAAAAATAATTAAGTACAAATTTATAGAGAATTAAATTTCCTACAATTTTTATTTATTAGGTGTACAAAATGAAACTCAGCCACAGGGTAAATTTGAATTTTGTAGATTTTAGCAGTTTCATTTTGTACACCTAATATTTCCTCCTTCCCTAAAAAATAAAGTTATTGTGATACCCGCAATAGATGGCTTTCGATCATTGGATCTTCCACAAAAAGAGACATTTTATCCCCCCACCCCACCCCCTCTCAAAAGAAAGTTATTGTGATACGCTCTATAGACGGTTTTTTTGAAAAACGGTATCTAGTCCCTTAAGGGTCAATCGATCCTCCTTATCGGAGTGCACCAAATTATTCCTTCCTAAATCTGAAACTTGAGATACATAAATGAAGAATGTTCTCATAAATTATTCTTCTCGTTAATGCGATTATGTTATGTTTTAATCAAGTTTTGAGCATTTTACGCCCTCGGAGTAACGTATTACCTATACGTATGTATAAACGTGAAAATTATTTCGGAGTTTCTGCCCACGGACCACAAAACCCCTTTTGGAAGGTGAGGTTCTAACTAGCGCTCGGGAAACTGTGCTTAGTTGAAGAGTAATAAACGTTATGTTTACCGAACTTTACTGCCTTATAAACCCTACATTGGGGGCCCACAAAAACGGAATTTATTAAAAAATAAAAAATGAAGTTCTTTAATCGAACTTTCATTGAAACCACGGATCGATGGAAGTTCTAATTCGGAAAATACAGAAACTTTCCTTTACGTCATTATCCGAAAAGAGAAAAGTATAAAAGAAGGGGAGGTTTGAATTCCCAGGGACCTACAAAATTTGCTGCCCTTAAATCTTTCTAATCAAGAGAGGGAAAAGAGGATTACTCCCACACTCGTGCGAATTCTTTAACAACCCCTATATACCCGCGTCTTATAAACGAAATCATTCTTTAATAAATCCTATTTCTTTTCAACGTTTCAACTTTGTTTTCCCGATGATTTAGAGCTTAAGATTATAATTTTCAGTTTGATTGTTTTCCGGGTTTAACATGGAAATTGCATTAACTGCCAGTATTGGGTATGAATATGCATGTCGATATTAGTGTATCAATTCCGCTCGCCCCTTTTTTACTCCCCATTATTCATCGTTTATAAAACGTACGAAATTAAAACTTTCATTTTGAACTACGTTAAATACGAAATTAGGTGCACATGGTGTTTGGCAGCTATTGAGTCGCCCTCAGGGAATTCGAACCTCAAGGGGTAACGTTAAATATGAACGCGAGCTCTATTGACTCGGAGATCCAAGGAATATTTTACCTCAGTGCTCCCCCCTCCCTCCCACGTCACGTGACCTATCGTTTCACACGTGCGATACATATGCTACATAAGCAGGGAACGCAATTTCAAAAAGACGTCTGGCAAAAAAGTGATTCATCCTGAATGATTTACATCTTTTATTGAGCCCACTTAAAAGGATATATAGACATTTATAATTTATAAGCTTTCATTTACGAAATTTCTTATTCTTTAAAAAAAATCAAATTTAATGTTTATTAAGTTGACTATTCTTACTCGGTGGCCTTAGGGCTTCTTTTTTTGCCCTTGGGTAATCAACTCCCTTCAACCTCCTTCGAAATATCCATTACTGTCTTGTTTTTCAGTCTTTCTTGAATAAAATAAATTATTTATTTAAGGGGAAAAAAATTATTAAACAATTTTTATTTACGTCGGAATGTCCTCTTGAACTGTGATTTCTGAAGACGTGACTTTTGCGGAGCTATAAAAAAATACCATCGCGTGACCGCCATCGGACAAATTGCGCGATAAACGGTTGCAAATTTTTCGTCCTTCCAATTTTTAATCAAACGAAGCAGTTTTTTTTTTTTTTTTTTTTTTTTTTGCTAGGCGAGCTCAAACGAGACGAGTTCTATTAAAATTGATTGATGAAAGATAAAGGCTTCAAATCGTACTAATTGGCTATTCTATTTTTGAAAAAAAAACTCAAATTGAAATTTTTTTATTTTGGGCTCTTAGTGTAAACGGCCTGGGGTTCCGATCGCCCACGAAAATGAGAAGCGAGTTTAAAAAAAAAACCCCGAAAAGTGGGTTTCTGCACCAGAAGACCTGAAAACTTCTAATAACGCTTAAAATTAGAAAATTGGCGTATTTTTATCCTTAAAAATCGCCAAAATGAAGGTTGCCTAGCCATAAACTGACTGTTCAAAGGCTTATTGTCGCGGAAAGAAAAAACACTAGGTTCTAAGGAAACTTTTCGGTCTAAAATCGAGAAATACACTAAAAATTTGGGTAATTGAGAGTTTTTTGGCCATAAAAACGTGTAACAACAACCTTAATTTAGGGAAAATAGGAGCTAAAACGTCTAAAAACGCCTAAAATTAGAAAATTGGCATATTTTTATCCTCAAAAATCGCCAAAATGAAGGTTGCCTAGCCAAAAACTGACTGTTCAAAGTCTTATTGTCGCGGAAAGAAAAAACACAAGGTTCTAAGGAAACTTTTCGGTCTAAAATCGAAAAATACGCCTAAAAATTTGGGTAATTGGGAGTTTTTTGGCCATAAAAACTTGTAACAACGACCTCAATTTAGGGAAAATAGGAGCTAAAACATCTAAAAACGCTTAAAATTAGAAAATTGGCGTATTTTTATCCTTAAAAATCGCCAAAATGAAGGTTGCCTAGCCATAAACTGACTATTCAAAGGCTGATTGTCGCGGAAAGAAAAAACACAAGGTTCTAAGGAAACTTTTCGGTCTAAAATCGAGAAATACGCCTAAAAATTAGGGTAGTTGGGAGTTTTTCGGCCATAAAAACGTGTAACAACGACCTTAATTTAGGGAAAATAGGAGCTTACCAAGCCATACTCTGACAAAACGCCCTAAATACTGTTTAAATGGGGTTTTCTTGTCGAAAAAACTAAGGAAAACTTCCGAAAATTTGTCCTTGAGGATGTTTTTTCGGCAAAAAACTGAAAAAATTGACTAGGAGTAAATAATATATGTTTTTTTTAACCAGGAAGGCAACCTAATTTTTTTGTATCGAAGAATGTTATTGTTCATATCATTGTTGATCTTTTAACATCTTTAAAAAAATGAAATGAAAGAAAAGATAACTTTTCGCTATATCTTAAATAGCCATTGTTCTCTATTTTGTGCCGGACTGAAATGGAAGATCCGTAAGTGGAAGGTTGCACATCCAATTATAAACCTTATCTAGTCGCCTGAGGCTTTTCCAAGCTTGTCAAGTTTTAATTAGGAAGGTAACGGCTACCTTTCTTTAAGTGTCCAGCCCTTTTGTTTCCCATATCCCCGCTTATAATGAATACTTTTTTTCCATCCCCTGCAAAAAGGAAAATCGTGTTTTACCGTGATGGAAATTTTTTTTTTCTAACTACTTTTTCTTTGTGAGATTACGGTGGTATATTAGGGATTCCGTGTTTGGGAGTTTGGACAGTCGTAATTTGTCATGAATGGTCCGGAGGGGGTTTGTAGTGTTTTTATCGCTCTCTCCTTTGAATCCCGATGTTATGGCTCACATATGGCGCTATAGAGAACCCGGAGACGTCGGTCGTTTGCTGCTTTGACATTGTTGAGTTATCCTTTGTTTTTTCCCTTTTCTTATGCCTAAAGTTTTAAATTTTTTTCCTTAAAGAAAAACGTCTTCTATCACAATCTTCTAGTAACAATGGCTCTAACGAACACAAGAGGTTTTTAAGAGCACAAGGATTTTCTTTGAAAAGAAAAATCTCATTATTTGTTTATATTTTTTCAAAAATTTAAACATTTTTTTTCCCCTTTGGTTTTCTGTTTTGTAATCAAGGGAAAAAAAGCTGAGCTGTTTTGGTTTTAATTACTTGCACAAGACCCGGGGGCGCTTTGTAAATGAAAGGTCGAGAATTAGAAAGTGTATTGAAATGTAAATCAACCCTATCTTTTCTCATCCTAAAAACAGTTCGCTTTGAGCCCCTTAATATTTTCTCTAAATTCGGTTATTTGCACAGTTAAAAAGGAAAAAATACAACTAAAGTTTTGCTATTAAAAGTTACAGAGGGAGAAAGAATGAAAAAAACGGATATTTCACGACCGGTTTCGGCGTAATACGCCTCATCAGGTGAACTATTTCCTTATTTTTCATTCTCCTACACTTTTTACTTGACTTTCATTAGACGGTATTATGGAAAGTTTTAATTAAAAATGTCGTTTTGACACGCTATACCGAACGGTGTTGCGGGCTTGCATGCCAATGGCCAAGAAATCTTAATTTATATGAAATTTATAAATTTTATATTTTCCCTAAATTTAATTACACGTTTTTATGGCCGAAAAACTCCCAATTGCCCTAATTTTTAGGCGTATTTCTCGATTTTAGACCGAAAAGTTTCCTTAGAACCTTGTGATTTTAACTTCCTTAAAGAAGTTATTGTGATACCGCCCACGTCGGGTTTTTGGGGAGGGGTCTTCCAGACCCCGGAGGGTCAAATCGAATATTGATCTTTACCGATCTCATCTTTGTCTGTGGTGCCGGCCGACTGTAGCATTTTTCCCCGAACACTTAGCGGCCACAGTTTTCAACAAAAAAAAAACGGAAAATTTTTTGACAAAAAAATTAAAAATTAAAAAAAACTTGGAAAATTTTTAAAAAAAAACTTAAAATTTTTTTTTTGAAAAAAAAAAAAGAACTTAAAATTTTTTTTTGAAAAAAAAAGAAAAAAAAAACGGAAAACAGAAAACTTTTCGAAAACAAAAAAAACTTCCCCCTCACTTATACTTCCCCTCCCTAATACTTCCCCCTCCTTTATACTTTTCCTCCCTTCGTTATACTTTCGTTCCCTTATACTTCCCCCTCCGTTTTACTTCCTCCTCCGTTATACTTCCCCCTCCTATATTGTTACTTCTCTTTAAGGAAGTTTTCGTTGGAAGCTCTTCAAACTCTTTCGATCCTTTAATAAACGGTCTTGTCGGTTAGCCAACATATTTTTGTAAAATACTCGTAATATAGAAATCAAATTTCATTGGGCATTTTTTTTACATTTTCTCCGATTTGACCGTCATTGTCCTACGTGAAAAACCGTTTTGTCCATTTTCAGCTACAATTTTCATTTATAGAGATTTTTTGTTCCGAGCGGCGGTTTCCGAGATAAAAATTGATGCAGACACAACCTGATTTTTAGCTCGTTTTACATTTAGTGGACGTAGCCAATAAATTGAGGTGGCGTATAATACGAGAAAGTACTTATTTGAATAGAATGAATAAATTGTTTTACATTTATAGAAACTGTATGTAAAAAACAAGTTTCTCTCCAGTATCTCCTTTTTATGCAGTCCCTTATATAATATGCATATTGAATCGGCAGCTCCTCGAATGGGAGCAAACGGCGGGAGGCTCTTGTAAAACGCATGTTTCCTCTGATCCTTACTGATTCTATAACGAAAATCTATCCTGACGGTTAAATTCATGAATAAGAGGGGTCTTTTTTCCTTCCTCGATAACAGACTGCCCAGGTAATCTAGAAATCTTATAAATCGACCGCTGTGCTCTTTAGATTTATAGCTGAGACGGAGAAACGAGAAGGGTGACTCTCAGCTACGATCAATAAACTCTAGCTCTTTTCATGTCATATGCAAGGAAGATACGCGCCCTTATCAAACTTTTTTTTTTTCGATTTCAACATTTTTTTTTAAATTATTTCAAATTAAGATCTTCGAAGAAATACAAAAAATTTAACGCTTTTCTTGGTATATGACGGTTGAGACGTCATTCTGAGGGATATTCAAGTTGTACGGTGTTGAACAGAATGTTGTTGACTTGTCGGGTTGACAAGTTCCTTTATGAAACAATTTTCATCTGTTCTGTCACCACGAGTCAACCAGGGCTTTCCCATGAATGTCTTTTCGGCGAATCATTCCTTTTTGTGCAAATATAAGAGCACCTTTCTCGGAAAACTCGCAAATCACCTGATTTTTCCCAGCGTCTTCTCTTACTAAAATGGATGATCGATGAGTTGCATCGAAAGCGTTGGGCCCACTGTATTAACTTCCTTAAAGAAGTTATTGCGATACCCTCGACGTCGGGTTTTTGGGGAAGGGTCTTCCAGACCCCGGAGGGTCAAATCGAATATTGATCTTTACCGATCTCAACTTTGTCTGTGGTGCCGGCCGTCCGTAGCATTTTTTTCCGGAACACTTTACGGCCACAGTTTTCATCCGATTTTCACCAAATTTTCACCAAAATTTCTTTAGCCGGTGAAGAAGAATGTAACGAGGGGGATTTTTGAATTTCGAAAAAATGGCGGAGATATGTCTGTTTGAAATTTTAAAAAATTCGCTGCGGCCGAACCGTTAATCCGATTTTCACCAAATTTTCACCAATTACTCCTTATATTTTTAAGAATTTTTGGTGCAAAAAAATTGCCACTTTTTAATTACTATTTTTATTAGTAGGGAGAAATTTCGTACTTCTACCCTTTACGAGAGGCACATCCCTAGGCCAAAGAGCCCATTATTTCTACCTTGACACTTAGAAAATTTTTCGAAAAAAAGAACTTAGAAAATTTTTCGAAAAAAAAAAAGGAAAACCCGGAAAATTTTTCGAAAAAAACTTTGAAAATTTTTTGAAAAAAAAAAATTTTTTTTGGACAAAAAAAACTTAGAAAATTTTTCGAAGAAAAAAAAAAAAAAGGAAAACCCGGAAAACTTTTCGAAAAAAAACTTTGAAAATTTTTTGAAAAAAAAAAAAAAAACTTAGAAATTTTTTCGAAAAAAAAAGTTAAAAAATTTTTTTTTTTTAGTACCGAGAAATTTCGTACTTCTACTCTTTACGAGAGACACATCCCTTGGCCAAAGAGCCCATTATTTCTACCTTGACACTTAGAAAATTTTTCGAAAAAAGAACTTAAAATTTTTCAAACAAAAAAAAAAAAAGAAAAAGAAAGAAAAAACCGGAAAATTTTCCGAAACAAAATTTTTTTTTTACAAAAAAACTTTGTACTTCCCCGTTTGTTATACTTCCCCTCCCATATACTTCCTACTCCGTTATACTTCCCCCTCCGTTATACTTCCCCTCCCACATACTTCCCACTCCGTTATACTTCCCCTCCCATATACTTCCCCTCCTATATTGTTACTTCTCTTTAAGGAAGTTCCCGTCGGGGCCAGCTCCAGACTAGTACTTTCTTCTCATAATAAATTTTTTAAGCATAAAACATTGATTATTTGCCAACATTTACTTTTATTTTTAATAATAAAATTTATCTCTTACGATATCGAAATTATTTATCGTCTTGTCTTTTTATCCTTTCATTTATGGCCTCCTCCTTTAAAATATTTAAACCTTACATTATTTATGTTCATTTTATACTTATTGCTCTGCAAACACTCTTTTGACTTTTATTGTTCCAATTTTTTTTTACAAGACGTGTTGAGCTGGACAAAAGTTCAAATTTTTCTGAGAATTTTTTTCTTTCGCAAAGTTAAAACTTATGTAAATGTTAGCAGTTTTGTTCTTTTTTCCACATTTTCCCCTAGGATAAGATTATAACTCTTGACTGCTCTTTCTGACAGTGTTTCATATGTAAATGTTAGCACAAAAGTATAAATTTTTTGTTGTTATTGACTTTTTTTGTACGTGACTCAATCGAGGCTTAATTATTTTAATTACTCGCTAATTGTTTTTTGCCCTGACCGGTGAGAAACGTGATATTTTCCCTGCACCTTTTTGAGTTAAATTTCATCCTCTGTTAACCCAGTAAGAGCCCTTATTTCAAAACAATTTATTAATTTACATAACTAGTTAACGTTGACTTCCCAGCCAACAGTGTATCCCTTATTTAGTAGAAATGCCTTTCTTGTTCACATGAATATTAACGGCGTTCATAAATGTTTAGTGAGGATTAAGCCGCGAAAGTGGTTTCATTTAAAATCGGCGTTTGATATCGCATATTTAAAAAAAAAAATTTTTTTCAGATTTAGTCCCGAGACTGTCTCTCCAAAATCTCGAAGCTGGATACCACGGCCTCGTCAAAGAAAATGAAACAATTGTCGAAGTGACGCCCAAAATCCGAGGGGTTGGGGCAAAATTTGCGATTTCCATATTGTCAACAAGCATCATGGTGAAGCGCCCTTTCAGGTAAGAATCTACTTTTTTAAAAATCCAGTTCACGTTTAGAAAGTTTGAAACTTTTGTCTCTTGAGTGCACATTGATTGATGTTGTCCTAATGTTATTCCTGAAAAAAGTCCAGTCTTGTTGAAAACCCGCCTTTAAATATAAACTTTTCGCCTTTTGAAGAAAAAAAAAGTCCTCCATACAACGTTTTCGACTTAAAGGTGAAAGACATTGAGAATTTAATTTTATTGATGTTTGTCCGAATTCGTTTTAAAAAGAAGAGTTTCTCCCTTCCCTTTCTGGAGTGCCGGCAAGGTTTCTCAAACTTGAAAAGACCTTTCAGATACGCCCTTTTGATATTCGACCCTGTGAAAACTAACGTTGAGAGGTTTCCATAAATTTTAAACGAGAACTTTTTTAATTTCCTGTTTTTGACATTATCTTTTTTTTCTTAAGCATTGTTGCTTTTAATAAATATAGAATACGTTTAATGCATTAAAAAAATTTCTGATATTTTTCTCCCTAAAACTTCTATTCATCATCTGTACGATACAAATTGAATACAAATTTGGGGAAGAAACCTTTTCCTGCAAGTTTTCAGGCCCGTAGTAATTTGATTTCGGGAAGGGACCACCGGAAGATCTATGCAGATCCTGATTTGTGGTATCAGGCTTTATTTTTTTCCGTCTTTTCTCATCTTTCTATCGGCCAAAAAAATTCCCATTTTTGGCGTTTTCACACTTTTTTTTTTGTCTCAGAAACTCCTTTTACACATGATTTTTGTGGGTCTTTCTGTTTATCGTTGGAGAAAACCCTCTAATTACCAGATTTTTGGAAATTTTTGTTGGAAGAACTCCCTTTTTATCGGGTTTTTTGCGTTTTCTCAGTCTCCCACTTGGCATTTTTCTCGATTTTTCGTAGGAGGAATTCCGTTTTTTTTCTTATTTGAGCCTTTTCCTCGATATTCTTGGTCAAAAAACGCCCGTTTTAAAGATTTCTCTGCCGATAAATTGCGGTTTTTTCCCGACGTTTCGGCGGAGAAACTCCATTTTAACCCGATTTGTGCCTTTTCCTCGACATTATTGGTCAAAAAACGCCCGCTTTAAAGATTCCTCTGCCGATAAATTGCGGCTTTTTCCCGACGTTTCGGCGGAGAAACTCCATTTTAACCCGATTTGTGCCTTTTCCTCGATATTCTTGGTCAAAAAACGCCCGCTTTAAAGATTTCTCTGCCGATAAATTGCGGCTTTTTGCCGTTTTTCTCGATGTTTCAGCGGAGAAAGTCCATTTTAACCCGATTTGAGCCTTTTCCTCGATATTCTTGGTCAAAAAACGCCCGTTTTAAAGATTTATCTGCCGATAAATTGCGGTTTTTTGGCGTTTTTCTCGACGTTTCGGCGAAGAAACTCCATTTTAACCCGATTTGTGCCTTTTCCTCGATATTCTTGGTCAAAAAACGCCCGTTTTAGAGATTTCTCTGCCGATAAATTGCGGCTTTTTGCCGTTTTTCTCGATGTTTCGGTGGAGAAACTCCATTTTAACCCGATTTGAGCCTTTTCCTCGATATTCTTGGTCAAAAAACGCCCTTAAAAAGATTTCTCTGCCGATAAATTGCGGTTTTTTGCCGTTTTTTCTCGATGTTTCGGCGGAGAAACTCCATTTTAACCCGATTTGTGCCTTTTCCTCGATATTCTTGGTCAAAAAACGCCCGTTTTAAAGATTTCTCTGCCGATAAATTGCGGTTTTTTGGCGTTTTTCTCGACGTATCGGCGGAGAAAATCCAATTTAACCCGATTTGAACCTTTTCCTCGATATTCTTGGTCAAAAAACGCCCGTTTTAAAGATTTCTCTGCCGATAAATTGCGGTTTTTTGGCGTTTTTCTCGTCGTTTTGGCGGAGAAACTCCATTTTAACCCGATTTGTGCCTTTTCCTCGATATCTTGGTCAAAAACGCCCGCTTTAAAGATTTCTCTGCCGACAATTTGCGGCTTTTTGCCGTTTTTCTCGATATTTCGGCGGAGAAACTCCATTTTAACCCGATTTGAGCCTTTTCCTCGATATGCTTGGTCAAAAACCGCCCGGTTTAAAGATTTCTCTGCCGACAATTTGCGGTTTTGCCGTTTTTCTCGATATTTCGGCGAAGAAAATCCATTTTAACCCGATTTGAGCCTTTTACTCGATATTTTTGGTCAAAAACGCCCGTTTTTCTCAATTTTTTGGCGGAGAAACTCCATTTTAAACCGATCTGAGTCTTTTTCTCGATATTCTCTTCCAAAAACGCCTTTTTGACCTTTTTTTCTGCCGAGAAACCTCCCACTTAGCATTTTTCTTGATTTTTTGGCGGAGAAACTCCGTTTTTATCCGATTTAGGCTTTTCCTTCAATATTCTCGACAAAAAACGCTCGTTAGACAGATTTTTCTGCCGAGAAACTTCGTTCTTTAAAATCTCTCAAGAGAAATTACTCTATTTTTGATGTTTTTTTTTTTTCAATCCTTAAATGAAATCGTTAGCTATGTCTAATAATTTATTGTAAAATTTATTTAGATTATTCTGAAAGAAGGCGGTGAAGCAGAACTGAGGGCACGGAGAGCCTTGAACTGTGAAAAGAGGAAAAACTATAAATTTGACATCGCCGCTGTCTCGTTCCGGACAGCAATCTGAAAAGTAAGTTTTACGATCATGAAGAAACGTTATTTTAAAGAAAAGGGGAGACGATGAGTCAACCCTTTTCAGATGAGTCATTTTCAAGAACTAAATATATTTCAGTGCCACTGTACATATCACGGTTGTGGATATCAATGAATACCCACCGGCGTTTTTGGAGCCTTCGTACGTCTGCCAAGTCGACGAAGGACGCCTCTATTCGGAAATCGTCCGGGTCGAAGCGACAGACCGAGACTGCACACCCAAATTTGGCGACATTTGCAAATACGAAATTTTGACAACCGATCAACCTTTTACTATTGACAATGAAGGTAATATTTTTTTTTAAGTAAAAAGTTTCTTAACTAAAAATATTCTTTTTAGGCACAATAAGAAATACGGAGCCTCTCGACTATGAAAGAAGTCATAACCACATTTTATCAGTTGTCGCTTACGATTGCGGAATGAAGCAGTCGCAGCCTGTGATGGTGACAGTCAAAGTTAACAGGATCTGTAAAGTCGGCTGGAAAGGTAATTTTACCCTTTTTTTTCATTACGGAACCACTTGAAATATACCGATAGCCTTTTATACGAAATAAATTTGCGGGATCGGAGAACTGCCATGTGCTCGAAAGAGCAGATAGGGTTATCTGATTGGGGAAAATGTCAATACCAGGAGGGAACTGATCTCCTTTTGCCCTCTCCTCCCCCATTTCGAACCCAATACAAACCAGGAAGATAGTAGCAATATGACAAAGAAACCGTTTGTCTGTGACCCTATTTATCTAAACACTCTCCTTTCGTTATCAACTCCTTTTTTTGGAAAAAGTTTCAAACTTTTCTTAATAAACAACTTTCACTTTTCGGCTTAAAAACCAGGAAATTCGGTCCATCTGGGAGTCTATTACTCTTAAATAAGCCTGAAAACATGATTCTCTAGGGTCTAATTTTTAGGGTAAAGTCTTGGGAATGATTTATGCTCACAGAAGAGAGAAAAAATGACCACTTTTTGTTTTTATGCTTACCTTTTATGCTTTTTCATAAGGGTAAATGCAGAAGGGGGGAATAGAGTAAGAAGTTTGTATAAATTAGAGGAGTAACCTTGAACAATAGGACCCTGCATGTATAACCTCATTCTCTCTCTGGTTATTCAAAATGAGCTTAAAATCGTTTCAGGTATTGCTGAAAGAGTGGATTACGTTCCTGGAACTGGTCGAGAAGATCTTTTCCCGGCTGCGCAGCTTAAACTCTGCGATAGCCTTGCAATGTTCATGGTGTTCAAGCGAAGCTTTCTCTTGCCACCAAACATATCGACAAAGGATGCGATCGTGATACCTATTCTGTGGCCAGTCAAAGGAAAATATGCGGAGCAAGTGCCGATAGCGTGCTACTAAGTCCTGCTGCGCTTGGACAATTGAACAGAGGAGTTTCCACCGACGATGGACATGAATCCGACCAAATATTGAGTTTGACGGTCCAATCAGCCATAACTGTCCCAAATCATGTTCTCGATCATGGACTCTCTACTTTCACGATTTCAACATGGCTTAAACATAAAATCGTCAAGATCAAGACAAACATGCCAAAGAACACATCATCTGTTCTTTAGAAATGAATCGTCATCATTATGCCTGGTTTGTACGAAACTGCCGTCTAATCCTTCTTATAAGAAGGGACTTTTCGGAAGGCGATCTTAACATATTTAGACCGGCAGAATGGAGATGGAAACTTCCCCAAGTTTGCGATGATGAATGGCATCACTATGCAGTTTCTGTCAGGTTCCCTGAAGTCGACCTTTATGTCGATGGATCGCTTTTTAAGTCTGAAAAGAAAAATCCTGAAGTGATCGATGACTGGCCTCTCCACCCGACCAAAGGCATCAACACCACTCTCACAGTCGGAGCATGCTGGCAAGGATCTGAAAACAAAATGAAACATCACCTCCATGGCTATTTGGCTGGACTTTCCGTTCTTTTAAACAAAGTTGAAAAACCATCAGTCTTAAGCTGCTTACACAAGTGTAAAGAAAGCTTGGATGTACCGCCAATGGAACTCCTTGAACCTGGAATGGAGCTTTTAACAAACAGCGGTAATTAAATATTTGTTAACAGACTATCTCCATAAAAGACATCGCACAATTTAAGATAGTTATCTAAAGCACAGAAAAATAACGACCACACAGACACAGAAATCCCTTTTTCCCTTTAGACAGTTTAAACTAAACTGAACCTAAAAGACATAACTACCCTTTGTCTGTCTCCTAAACATTTTTCTTTGTCCCATTTGCTATCTGCCGTTCTCACTCCATTCTCTTTTTCTGAGAACTGTAAACTGATAAGCTTGATAAGAATTATGCATTCCAACATTCTTTTCTTTCAGATTTGACTGAGCTTTCAAGAGGGTGATAATAAAACGAATTTGGAAGTCCTGATCAAAAAGATTGGATACACCAATTCTCGCGAGTTTCCTACACCTGGAAGAAGATTTACATTTGACTACAACTATTGTGTAAGTATTTTATTTTGTTTATATTTTGTTGTAAAATTTGTTTATAGATGCGACCATGGAAGAATAGTCAAAGTACCTCACGTTGAAAGTTATGTTATGGTCCTTCCCCCTCAACAGCCAACCTTGTCATCAACGGTTCTGCCAACTTAGCCAGCGACTACCACGATTTCAGACAAGGAGTCCGTGTCTTCACCGATCTTCGTATCACCGTGACCCCTCCTGGTAGGCAATGGAAACATGGTAATTTCCAAAACCATATTTTCACTAATCCAAACATTCAGGTGAAGCGAATGGAGCTGTTGAAAAGAAATTGGATTCATGCGTTGTCACCGTTTATCCAGCTTTGAACCCCGATCATGAAACTTTGACCGTCCCCCATATGATCACACAGTTTGGCATTATGGCAAAATTAAGCAAAGATGGCGCAACACTCAGCGGATCAAACATCATTTACAACTATGAGCAAATCTTACGTCAAATAGAATACACAAACAGAAAACCTGCTTATTATTTAAATCGAGTTTTTAAATTAATTTGTTCTGAAATGAATGGAGATTTTTAAGCAATGAATATGTGCAGACGGTAAACTTGGATAGCTTTTTATAATTTTTTTTTTTAATTGTTTTTTTTAGCTCACTGTTATCCATCCGAGAGCAAGCACGGCATCCGCAGCGACCAAGCAGGCCGATCACGCTTTGACCATTATAGTCGAAGGTATATGTACCGAAGTCTGTAGCCCCGATGGGACTTTTTCAAATAAAAGCTTTCGAATTAATTTCGTCAAAATGCTTGAATTTTAAATTTTTGACGTTTATTTTTTTTCCAATATAGTTACAGCTTTTTGCATACTTAATGGCTCGTTATAAATTCCTTTTGTCGTCCCCTCGGAAAGGCGTGATTAAAGGGGAACGTGTGTTCAATACCGGCTCTTTAGTAATTAACCCGAGCATGGATGGATTTCAGGGATCACCCCTTTTGGGCAAGACCTAATTATAAACATAGGTTGGTGGAGGGAGAGAAAAACAAGTCGGAAAGTTATTAGGCACTTCTTGAACATTGAGGCGGAAAATTAAACGAAAAGAAGTCGCCTGGAACATTGGTCCTTTCTCTGGAGCTAAAAGTCCTCATTCAGACCAGATGTCTGGCGCTTTTTCCTACAAAACTTCTATTTTAAAAGATTCACCTGGAATAGAAGAGAGAGTCAATAAACGAAAAATAAATTTTTTTTAAAAGTGTTCCGACTCGTAAATCGAACAGGGGACATATCACTTGTTGATCTCTTTCAAAGAGTGGGCTAATAAAAAAAAAATTATCTGATTCCTGGCTATCTAAATTCCGATAGCGTTCTAATGGCCGAATTGTTCACTTGTTGAATCCTTGTTTTTTAAAGGTCTCGATGAGTTTTTGTGGCTATAAAAATAAAGTCTGTGTTTGTCTTTTTGTGATCGAACGGTCCAAACTGTTTACAAATTATTTTATTGTTTTGGCTATCGATTTCGGGTGGACACACCACTCCTTTTCAAAACATAATTGTTTTAAAATTATTTTAATGGCTGAAAAGAGGTGATATTGTGCCCACCCGAAATACAACAACAATAAAATAATTTATCAGCAGTTTGGACCGTTCAATAAAAAAAACCCAACACACAGAGAATCCAAACAAACACACAAAATAAAAAAATAAATGTCGCTCAAGATTGATGTCGGATGAGGAAAACGAAACTTAAAAATTAAAGGTGTTATTAATTTTTTAAGTAGAAAATTCTCATAACATTTTTATTTAGTACTCAAACTGCTCCGCATGAATATTCAAAGATTTAAAAGCAACTTAAATCTGATTTAGGCTTGTAAATAAAAAAACCTCTGGCTATAAATCTGGCTATAAAAAGTGCACAAATGATTTAAAGGCCACAATGGCCCGGGTAGGGGATCTCTTTTTTGTGATACTCCGTATTTTCCGGGATCCATGTAATAAATGACCGCATCCGGAGAGGAAACTAAAAACCCACCCCTTCTCGATATACGGGACGTTTTTATCCTCTGAAAATTGTTATTTCCCTCTCCTTTCGATGAAAAAATCAGGAAATCCGGCCGTCTATTAAAAGGCGCAAGTTATATAGTTCGGCACGACTTTCGGGTATTTCAGGAAAACATAATTTATAAAAATGTTTGGGTTTTTTGAAAATAGGGGATTACATGGCGTAATTAGTGGAAATTGAGCTTCATATCGACTAATCAAACAACGATAACGGCCCGAAGTTTGCTCAGACTCCCAAAGTCTTTAACGCATAAATTAAGTCATTTATACCCCCTCCCATCACTTTCTATCGTAAACCACAAACTTCTCCCTACTTTAAAACTTCAATATTTTAACAAAACATAACTTACCCATTTGTATCGTAAAAGAAGAAGAAATAAAATAAAAATTATGGGACGTCTACTTTGACGTTTAAGACTGAAAGAAAGGCCTATTTATAGAGAAGTACGTATCAATAGGAGGGATCTTAGAGCCATCTAGCGGCCATCATTCGCAACCCCTGTTTACAATCGATACCAACTCGTCACCTCGGCAACCAACCTTTTCATCCCTAATAATTTTTTAAATTAATTAAATTAAATTAAAAATTTTTTTTTACAAGGTATTTAAACAATTTACGTGTTTGGTAATTAATAAATAGTAACGAGTAATTTCTTAATTTTACAACGAGAAAAATATTTTCTAAACATTAGGATTAAAATACCTATATAAAAGATAAAATAAGATAATATAAAAATAAATTATTTATTCAATTTCAATTTTATGAGCTAGAAAAAGTAATAATAATACGTGGTTATAAAACTTTTCACTAATTTACGCTAAATAAATATCTAATTAAAATAAAAAATAATTTAGTTAAGTAATTATATAATTTTTATTTTATATCGAAGGGGAATAAATTATAATTGTATCAATTTTAAAATTTATTTATTAAAAAAATAGAACTGTAAATTTTTTTAAGAAAAAAAAAAACGAATGAGGTGAAAGCAAGCAAAAAAAATTTACCTGAGGAAGTATACGTTTGAAGTTAGATGCGTAACTAGTGTGGTCCCGTTGGGGGGTTAGACGTGCGTTTTGTGAGGGGAGAGGGCGCTTGCGTAAAGGGGTAGGTTAAATGGGTAACGGGGGTGGGCAGTCCGTCTTCTGAAAACTCTAGAGAGTGTACATTTAAAAGAGAGCGGAACCAGAACTGCTTCAATAAAATTTTTTGTTGAAAACCTCAATTTTTAGGGGTAAGAGGGGAAATATGCTCCAAAGATAGCCCTTGCCCCCATGCCCCGGGTTTTTGCCAAAATACCAGAATCAGAGCTACCTCGATTCGCAATGTGTATTTGTACGCTGTGTACAAAATCCTTCTCATAAAATATTTTTAAAAAATCTTTCTACATAGTTCCGCAGGAAGGGTGGACCTTGATCACTGGCCACTGAAGGCCGGCTAAGCGCTAGAGGGTCCTCAGAGGGCCTAATTTTTCTCACAAACGTTCTTCTTGCTTGAGACATGAAATTGAATTTTTTGCCTTGTTTAGTTAAGAACGGTTTCCAAAGGAAAATTTTCTCGCTTTATGAAGGTAGTTATTAAGCCGATCAACATGTGGCGGGTTTTTTCTTCTTAGACCTGAATTTGCCGCCATAATCACTGGATAGTAACTTCGAATGAGAAAAGGACTACTGCTTTAAAACACTCGGCCATTGATCATTTGTCTTTTGTGTAAAAACGAAAATTTTGTGAACGTAAGACCAAAAATGCTTAGCGACGAACGGCAGTGCTACAAAATTTAAGACCCCTAAAACAAAAATTTTATGAACGATTTTAGAAAAATTGTGGAAAAACATGTTTTAAAATCTCAAATAAAAGGGAATTCCTTTCTCCTCATCATGCTTTTTATACAGACTTTAGAATCTAGTAATGCTTCTCATTGGCGCTTAAGGGGGTGAGAAAAACGCGGGCCAGAGATGAACATCTCCTCGGTGAGGCTCTGTTTTACCGCCTTCTACTTCTTATATCTTCTTCTGGGGGCAGGGATTTTTTCGGCGATCGAAGCCCCAGGGGAAGCAATGAGGGTCGAACAGCTCCGAGACATGAGAGCCGATTTCCTTCATCTTCATTCATGCGTTCGAGGTAAGCAAGTCGCCTTTTTAGTTTCTTTCAACCACCGGTTGACTAACACGTGACCACCTGTTACATTATTTTCAATTAAATATTTCATCCATCGATCGATTCATTGTAATCAGGAGATTGCACAGGTGGACTTAAAGGATTAGTTTGTTATCAGCTATTGGACAAAGGGCTCTTTTGTTACTGCGAAACAAAGAACAAAAAAAAAAAAAAAGACTTAATATGACAAAAACACTCTTTTTCTCCCTACATTTTCACCGACGGGTCCACATGAACCTTTCAGAAAATTAATAGATTAGTTAAGCAGGATAATATAAAGTAGGAAGATTAATTGAAATTTTTCTCATTTACCAAATTAATTAATTTTAAAAACAAACGCAAAAAAAGATTAATCGTAAAGAAATTTCCTTCCATAATGATTTGTTTTCATCTGATCCGTGGGTGTCAAAACGCAATTTAAAGTTTTTCAATGAAGGCTGGCGTGTGACTGGCAATTAGTAGAAAACTTTAAATCAAGTTTGACGTTTATCAAAAGTACCTTTTTTAAAAAAAAAACTTTTATTTCCTGATTATATTTTTAAATCTGGGTTTAAAAAAAATAACTTCTTTAAGGAAGTTAAAACATTTAATTTAATAAGGGATGATAATTTTTTTTGAAAAGCAAAAGCATTTTTGGTCAAAGGAAAGAAAAAAAATTCTCTTGTTGTAAATGAAGGAAAGTCTAAGCGATACAAGAGTGTGGTTAAAGTCCTTTCAGAAATCTTTTTCCGTCTTTTTTTATAACCAGTCCGTTGTCGTAAAGTCCCAAGGCAGAGATTTCGTCATCGTGAACTTTATGGTTCGGAAGGAAAGAGAAGTCTCGAATGAAACCTACCACAACTTAGACGATATAAAACCTTTAAATTAGCGATTTGTCAGAAGCAAAACAGAGTTTAATTTTTAACTTCCTCAAAGAGAAGTAAAACCAACCATTTCGTGGTTTCTGGAAAAAGGTCTTTCAGAGACCCATTCGCTAAAAAAAAATTTTTTTTATCGATCAATGGTTATCTGTGGTGACGGCCGCCAGTCCGTCGGTTTTTAGAGAACTTCTCTTTTGCTTTTCCTCGAATTTTGCAAAATGGCGAGGATCCGCCAGAATAAAGTTTCGTTATTAGTGCTCTACGGCTGTACTTTTGGACGATTTTCACCACATTTTTCTTTTACTGTTACGATTGTCGTGATCGTAATCAAAATAAAAAATATGTTCATGATTATGCTCGAATCGAGAGGCTTATATTTTAAGTAGATACTAATTAAAAGTTGAAAATGGAACATTTTATTATGTTTTTTAAGGAAATGTTTTCTCTGTTGTGATAAACGGCTTTGCCATGAAGGGGCTGATAACGAATTCGACTCCCTTGATAATTAAGCTCAAACGGTTGGAGTTAAATATCCTTCGTTACTTCTAAAGTCAAAAATAAAAATATATTTTATATACGACTCAGCGGAAAAACGTTGAAAAGTCAAATGCCAATTGTCAATGGATCTCCGTAGGTCTCGTACGTGACGTCGAGTGAGCCTGAATTGGACATCCACCAACAAAAGAGATCAGAAAATTACGAGATGAAATTTTTAAAAAGGTTTTTTTAAAAAATGGTTTTTTTTTTATTCAAATGAGTCTCTAAAAGAAAGATTTTAGAAAGGTCTCTCGAGGCTCGAGGCTTCTACTGCGCTCAAGGGACCTTGTATCCTAAGACACTTTTATATTACCTTAGCCTCCCTTAAAAGTAACTAGTAAACTTTTTTCTTGGAACGTGAAAATTCATTCCTTTCTAACTGGATTTTCCACAGTAGTTTGAAAGAGTGTGAAAATAGCGTTAAAATCGAATAGTTGCTTGCTAATTTTATTCCAAGTCATGTAATTTAGATGGCGTTTCAAAGCTCGCGAGCGTGGGAAAATTTGCCCCTTTTGCATAATGTCATTGAATACCATTTTCGTTTAAATAGCAGTTAAAAATATAGTGAAAAATTATAAGACGGGAGGGAAAAACGGTTTTCTGGACAAAGGGTTTTAGTTGAGGGCCAAAATAACCCTGTGAAATCATTTTGGTTTGACAAATTCCTGGGATGTAGAGGGATTGAAGTGGGAGCAATTTTCGGGGAAAAAATTATTCCTACACAGTTTAAAGTGAGGCGACTCCATTTGAAGTTGGGTCCGCCATGGCAATGTGCCGAAAGCCGTTGTTTTCCATCCTCTTCACTACTCCTACAGTTACATAACCAATTAAGGTATTTTTATTACTTGTTTTTTTATTTATATTATTATTTTAATCAAGCCTTCATTAAACTTCCAAAAAGTAGAACCGTCAATTTTGACAAAAAAAAATCAAAGAAAACCCCGAAAAAAACTTTTTTTACCTCCTTCCTCGAAAAACCTTGTTAACCCTTCAAGACCATTAAATGTTAACGAGGAAATTTTTTTTTCTTTTATTTCAATTTTTTACCGTCCTTATTATAAACTGGATAAAAAGTTTGTTTTATAAAACATTTTAAGATTAGGTCGTACTACCTAGAGATTTGTGAAATTTTGGTGAAAATCGGATGAAGATTGGGGCCGTTAAATGCTCTGTAAAACTGCGACACATTTTTAGGCCATCAAGGGTCTTCAACGATAGATCTGTGTGCTGTATCCCTGGACATTGAACCATTGATTCTCGATTTTTCCTTACTACTGAGCATTTTTCAGATCATATGCCAATTTCGTTCGTTTAGCCGTAGAGTACTATTCAAGAGTGTGCCCTCTCAGCTCCCCCTAAATTGGTCTGGTCGTCACCTTTCGAAAAAAAGTGCAAAAAAAATCTTGAGAGACTTTCTTCACCCTAGCTGCCACCCTACTACTAAAAGGGATTGACATTGATATTTATTATTTATTTTTTATACTCACGGGACCCTCAAAAGGTTTCCGTCAAAAAAACAATAAATGACCATATTGTTTTCTAGTCCCAGGTAGATGATGGACTATCACTTCCGTTCTTTCTATATGTCGCAGCCCTTTGTAGAATTAGCCTTTTTGCAAAAAGGCTAGCTCTCTTGCAAAACGCCGGCGTTTTGTGGAATGAAACGTTGATTGATAAAACGCCTGGTCGATTTCCGCCCTTTGTAAAAAGGCGGATGTGCTTAGCCTTTTTGCTAAAATATTTCTTTACAAAGAGGCTAGCAGCGGCTTATTAAAAGAGCTTATTAAAAAGAGAGAAGAAATGAAGAAGATACCAAGAAGGACTGTTAAGGAAAAAGTGGAATATAATACAATTTGCAAACTCGTAAGATATAACATCCGCAAAGATATCCAAGATAGAAACAACATGCTAATAGAAGAGCTTTGAGCAGAATTCGATTAAAAAAATGAAAAGGCAAATGGCGACATCAACTTCCTGGGCTGTTGCGATGAAAAATAAAGAAGGAAAAGCAGTAAAAACAAGGGCAGGAATACTTGAAGTGGCCACTGAATTCTATAGACAGCTTTACGAGGACAAAAATCAAAATAGCCCCATAAAAAGACCCACTCAGATGAAAGAAAATGAAGAAACAATCCTGAGTTCACAGAAGAAGAGATTGAGAGAACAATTAAAAACTTAAAAAATGAAAAAAAACCCCTGGTTCAGACTATATCAAACGAAATGTTAAAAACTACCAACGACTTGCTAAAAAGCTGGTGGAAAGAGTTGTTAATATGATAATTAAAAAAGAAAAACTACCACTTTCGTGGAAACACAGCGAAATATTTTGTTATTCAAAAAAGGAGATAGAAATGAAATAAAAAACTATAGACCGCTTAGCCTAACACAAACGACGAGCAGACTATTCGGAAAATGTATACTGGAAAGAATAAAAGAAAAGTTAGATGAGCACCAACCACCTGAGCAAGCGGGTTTTAGAGCACATACTCAACAATAGACCACATACATGCCTTAAACCAAGTAATCGAAAAAAGCATGGAATTTAATTTAAAATTTACTGGCTTTTGTAGATTTTGAGAAGGCCTTCGACAGCTTAAAGCATGATTACATGTTGCAAGCTTTGTTGGAGCAAAATTTGCCATCAAAATACATCAGGATAATAGAGGAAATGTATACAGGCTGCAAATCTCGAGTAAAAAACGGATAGGATAGGACAATTTTTTGATGTCAGAAGGGGAGTAAAGCAAGGGGACCCGCTTCCCCGACCCTTTTCAATGCCGCCCTAGAAAGGATCTTTCAAAGGCTGAAATGGAATGAAAAAAAGAAACATAGGAATTTGGATAACTGACAAAAGGCTTACTCATCTAAATTTCGCAGACGATATTGTTTTATTCGGAACATCAGCAGAAAAGGTCGAAGAAATGCTCTGCTCACTGGAAAAAGAAAGTGGAGAGGCAGGACTAAAGATAAGCCCAAGCAAAACAGTGCTCATGACCAACGGGAAGGAAAAAGAGATAAAATCGGCAACCAAAAAATTCAGTGGGTTAAAGAACTCAAATATCTTGGACAAACCGTGAGCTTCAACGAAAGGACCAGCAAGGAAATTGAAAGAAGGATAAGCAGTGGATGGAAAAAATATGGAGTATGAAAGAAATTTCAAGAACAGCAACATAGACAGTAGAAGCAAAGGGAAAGTTTTCGACAAGTGTGTGGCACCCTGCTGACCTATGCTTCCCAAACATGGCCCTTACTAAGAGCAACTTAGATAGACTGAAAAAAACTCAAAGGGCCATGGAAAGGAGCATGCTCAATATAAAAAGGAAAGATAAGGAAAAAAATATCGAAATAAGGGAAAAAAACAGGAAGCCGCGAAATCACAGAAACTGTCAAAGGATTGAAGTGGAAATGGGCAGGACATATGATAAGACAAGACAATGACAGATGGGCCAAAAAAGTAACTACATGGACACGCAGTTCGGTAACAGAAAAAGGGGAACGACAAGAAAGCGATGGGACGAGGATATTAAAGATTACACAAAAGGCGTTGATTGGACAAAATTAGCAAGGGAACGGGAAGAATGGAAAAAATATGGGAGAGGCCTATGCTCAGGAAAGGGCCTGATCTGATAAAAGAAGAAGAAGATAGAAGAAAGAAGAAATGTAGTAGAAGAAAGAAAGAAGTAGTAGAAGAAATGAGAAAGAAGAAAGAAGAAAGAAGACAAAGAAAGAAGAAAAGAAGAAAGAAGAAGAAATGAAGAAAGAAGAAAGAAAGAAGAAAGAAGAAAGAAGAAAAAAAAGAAAAAAAAAAAAAAAAAAAAAAAAAAAAAAAAAAAAAAAAAAAAAAATTGTAAGACTGTAGAAACAGATCATAAAAGGTTATTTATATTATTTTTTTAAATTCCTGGGATGTAGAGGGATTGAAGTGGGAGCAATTTTCGGGAAAAAATTATTCCTACACAGTTTAAAGTGAGGCGACTCCATTTGAAGTTGGGTCCGGCCATGGCAATGTGCCGAAAGCCGTTGTTTTCCATCCTCTTCACTACTCCTACAGTTACATAACCAATTAAGGTATTTTATTTTACTTGTTTATTTTATTTATATTATTATTTTAATCAAGCCTTCATTAAACTTCCAAAAAGTAGAACCGTCAATTTTTTTGACAACAAAAAAAATCAAAGAAAAACCATCCGAAAAAACTTTTTTTACCTCCTTCCTCGAAAAACCTTGTTAACCCTTCAAGACCATTTAAATGTTAACGAGGAAAATTTTTTTTTCTTTTATTTCAATTTTTTACCGTCCTTATTATAAACTGGATAAAAAAGTTTGTTTTATAAAACATTTTAAGATTAGGTCGTACTACCTAGAAGATTTTGTGAAATTTTGGTGAAAATCGGATGAAGATTGGGGCCGTTAAATGCTCTGTAAAACTGCGACACATTTTTAGGCCATCAAGGGTCTTCAACGATAGATCTGTGTGCTGTATCCCTGGACATTGAACCATTGATTCTCGATTTTTCCTTACTTACTGAGCATTTTCAGATCATATGCCAATTTCGTTTCGTTTAGCCGTAGAGCTACTATTCAAGAGTGTGCCCTCTCAGCTCCCCTAAATTGGTCTGGTCGTCACCTTTCGAAAAAAAGTGCAAAAAAAATCTTGAGAGACTTTCTTCACCCCTAGCTGCCACCCTACTACTAAAAGGGATTGACATTGATATTATTATTTATTTTTTTATTACTCACGGGACCCTCAAAAGGTTTCCGTCAAAAAACAATAAATGACCATATTGTTTTCTAGTCCCAGGCTTAGATTGACTGGACTATCACTTCCGTTCTTTTCTATATGTCGCAGCCCTTTTGTAGAATTAGCCTTTTTGCAAAAAGGCTAGCCTCTTTGCAAAACGCCGGCGTTTTGTGGAATGAAACGTTGATTGATAAAACTGGTCGATTTCCGCCCTTTTGTAAAAAGGCTGGATGTGCTTAGCCTTTTTGCTAAAATATTTTCATTTTACAAAGAGGCTAGCAGCGGCTAGCCTTTTTATAAAAAGTCTAATTCAGGCTTTTATAAAACGGCTGTTAGGTAATACTGTGGAAGTCTTCCCGCCTTTCAGGAAAGTGATAACTGATAACAAGCACAATAAAGTAACTTATAACTTAATTTTCTTTCTCTCGCGAGGATGCGCTCGTTGGATACCTCTAGGGGGTTAATTTTTTTCCTCTCGCGAGGATGCGCTCGTTGGATACCTCTAGGGGGTTAATTTTTTTCCTCGCGAGGATGCGGTCGTTAGATACCTGGGGGGTCTAGATACCTCTAGGTATCCAACGAGTGCATCCTCGCGAAAGGAAAAAAACTAACCCTAGAGGTATCCAACGAGCGCATCCTCGCGAGAGAAAGAAAATTAAGTTTATTGTGCGTGTTATCAGTTATCACTTTTCCTGAAAGGAGGGAAGACTTCCACTGTAATAACTAATAACAACAGCCTTTTTACAAAAAGGCGAGGAGTCAGCCGTTTTACAAAACGGCGAGAGCTATTAGCCTCTTTGTAAAATGAAAATATTTTAGCAAAAAGGCTAAGCACATCCAGCCTTTTTACAAAAGGCGAAAATCGACCAGGCGTTTTGTTCCACGACGTTTCATTCCACAAAACGCCGGCGTTTTGCAAAGAGGCTAGCCTTTTGCAAAAAGGCTAATTTTACAAAAGGGCTACGACATATTATACATATAAAAAATGTTCTGTTGATATAAAAAATGTTTTCATTAAATTGCTCTACTTTGAGGAAGTTTCCGTCGGGTCCAGAACTTTCTGATCATCAGTCTGACGTCTCTCATTCATGGGCAAGCTTATTATATTCTTTAATGAAGATTGATTGATTCTATTAGGTACTAGGAAGTTAATAGAAATTCTGTGGAGACCACAGAGGGTTAGTTAAGTTAGACTTCGAAAAGCTCTTAGTATGCTTTGAATTAGTTAAGCCTCTTAGCCAATCCTACCTACACTATCATATATAATTCCTATTAGTTGAAATCACTTGGAGCTTAATATTGAACGGGGTTTATTTGAGAATGATGTATTTTTGGCTATTTTTATTTAAGAGGCAATTCTAAAGAGAAATTTAGACAAAATTAGATTTCCGAATGGGGGGGGGGGGGACTTCCTTGAAAGGTTTTTTTTTTTTCGGTGTTCTAGAAGATGAAGAAAATTAAAATATTCCGTGTTTTACGATGAAATTTAAGTTTATAAGTTTTACTTTATTTGTAAGGGAAAGACTTTTCTGAGTTTGGGTATTGCGTGGGTCGCAAGAGACTCTTGGGACTCGAAGGGGTGGCAGTTTCCCGTCGACGCCGCCCTTCCCTGTCGCCAATCTCGGAGGGTAAGTTTAATCCTAGACAGAAATGGGATTTCTCCGGGTGTATGCGTGTGTAGGTTTTTATAAAAGTGAAAGAGTGAACGTTTTATCGTTTGCCACTTTTCCAAGAATATTAGGCGAGTAAATCTTTATGTAGAAAATGGAGAAGGTTGAGAGTCGACTTGAAAATTTAATCAACAACTTTCAACCTCGTCTTCAACATTTCGTTTTCAAAGTTTCGACTGCGCGTTCGCTTTTCTGTGACTAATTTTATTTCATATTTGATAAGACTGCTCTTCCTCAAAGTGAAATTATTGTTATTCCCTCCATCTCGATCCCATGAAAAGAGTCTTCCAGACCACCTAGAGGAAAATCGATTAGTGATTTTTACTGATCATGAGGTTGTCTGTGGTGCCGGCCATCGCGTCGTCCGTCCGTTCCAAGATTTTCCGGAATCAGCCAATTATTATCTAGAATCTAAGTTTTCTATAGAACCCAGTAGAAAAAAAAACTTCATTTTTTCCCCAGAATTTAAGACAAAAATCTACTTAATTGGATCACGTACGGGCTGAAGTTGCGGCCTGAATTTTAAATATCTTAAACCTTCATTTTCTTTTGATCATGCTCGTAGTTTTAACATGAAAATCAGACAGATGAACTTTTAGAATTTTCTTTTGAAAAAAGTTGTATTTAAAAAAAAAGTTCATTGAAGTAAATTAAGTTGAAAAAATCTTTTCTAAAAGGGATTTGTGAGTTGACTCTCCTTTTAGTGCCGAACTCGGGTAAAATATTGACATGGTCGGGAAAATAGCAAAGAAAATTGAAAAGGTCATACGCGATGCCCAATCATCGGATGACGTAGGTTTTACTTTTAAGAAGAAAAAAAAAATCTTTCCGACATAAGGGAAATTGAATTGTCGACTCTAGGGTCCTTATTCTCTCCTCCCTTAGGATTTCCATCGAGAACACGAACCCTTTACCAATTTTATTAGTTTAGCTTTTCCTTTTTTACCTCCTACTGGGGAATTTAAAGCCTTTTGTCATTCAAATTCTTTTATTCAAAAGATTTTTTTTAAACATTCTGAAACATATAAATGAAATATGGAAGTTTTTTAATGAATATATGAGGGTAGAGGGATGTATTTTTGACCAAGGTCGGACAGGCCATTAAATCTTCCATCGGGCGTAAATATCAATGACATTCGTATACAAATCGAAGTATTAAATTGTCCTGGATGTCTCATTTTTTTGGACATTCTGAAAGAAACTTGGGTACTTGTGAGTTTGCGATAGCACGATTTTTTAGTTCCCGATGAGATTTGCCTAAATTCAAACTAGTTAAAGGGATATTTTCCGGGATTGGAGTTTCGGGATCTCTTTACTTTCGTGGGAGGTCCTAGTTCCTCAAAGCTAAGAATCACACCATATGGCCTAGGCAGCTAGGGGTAGTAGCTTTATTTTTAGAAAAATATATATTTGGAATTGAGGCGCTCCGGGTACGAAGGGCGAACTCGACAAAACGTAGTTTCGAGATATTCGCATTTTAAAGTTTTCTGTTAAGGGCGAACTCGACAGAAAAGTCACTCTCTGGAATTTTCGTGGCGAGATTTTAGATTTTATAGAATCATAGAGGAAAGGGTTTTTTAAAAATTTTCGAATATTTTTTACGATTATTAATTCACAAAATGTATAATATATTTTTATTTCGTGGCGGTGAGCTGTTCTAAGAGGAGTGGGGCTTCCGGAAAAGGAGTGGGGGTAGTGGACTAGGATACGAGTTCGCCCTTCGTACCCGCTCGGATATCGCAGTTAGAGCTTTGCCGCATATCGGTTTTTACGTATTTTAAAGGGGAAAAAAGGGCAAACTCAATATAAAAATTACATGGGTGTATTCTTCAAAAGGTCTAGAATTTGAAAATGAAAAAAAAAATTTGTCCGATGTCGAGTTCGCCCTTCGTACCCGGAGCGCCTCAATTGTTTAAGTAACGGAAGGTGGTGAAAAATTGTAGTGGCTGAAAATTGGGAATCTAGGAACGGCTTTTTACGCCAAGAAAACCCGAGCGAAATCGCACGGACGGATGTTATTACCGAAAAGATCTAGGGGGCCCTCGTTTGATTCGAGCTCCGAGTTTTCTTTCCAAAAATCGTGGCCAGTAGCCGACCGTCCGTTCTCAGCGAGTCAGAAAACCGAACAGGCGGGTTTCGTCATATCATAAATAGAATGACTGGAGACCGCATTTCCGGAGGACGAGTCAAAAACCTCGACGACTGACCCAAGGAGCCTTTAAAAAGTAGATGTCTCGATTCAGTGAATTTTGGGACAATATTGAGAAACGCCCTTTATCTTTCCCTGGAAACGGAATAAAGGCTTTTGTACCGATCTAAATTTGGAGACGTCCATTGTTGAGCGGTGGGAAAACGTCAGTGATGAATTTCTATACTTTTCCGTTCTCCGCATTGTTCGAGGAGGGGGAAAAGGGTTTCATTGTAAACCGTATAAAACGTACAAGAGCGTGATCGAGAGTCCTTCGATAAGTTCAACGTCGAGGGGAAAAAAATAATAAGTTAATTTGTATTAAAGGCTCTTTGTGACCTGATTGAACAAGCGGTTAATTAAGACCTTTTTGAGGTTATCTAAAGTTGCCAATTTGTGAAGTGTGTCTTGGGTTTTTGTGGAAGTCCACACAGTCGCTCTCTGACGGAAGGAGATCCCTTTCCCTAAACGAACCCACACTCAAATCTAATTACTTCCCTCCACCCCTTTTTTACTTTTACCCTCTCCTCGGCATTCGTCCTTAATGAACTTACCAACCTATGTTTATATAATTACATGCGTTTTATCTTCCACCCTGTAGTCCTGCCAACAGTTTTTAGGGACCCTTTTATCTATTTTAATTAAAGGACAAAAAAGAAATTTAATAATAGAAAGTTTAAATATTTTTTATTTATTTTGAGTTTTTCAATGCCTATTTTTTAAAAGAAAGTTGTCTTTTTTGTCGATTTAAACTATGTAAATGGCGATTAAGCCGCTAAGGCATGGCAGAGGGTCCAGTGAGAAAAATTCATGAAAAACAGAGGAAAAAAAAGAACGAAATAAAGACTTTTAGACGGCAGGAAACTACGGCAGGTAGGACTAAAGTGTTAGATTTCTTTCGTATGGTTACACCTTCATAAAATTGGAAACAAAAATATAAAAAATCATCTGTTAAAAATTAGTTTTTAATTAGTTTCAAATTCATTGCATCCAGGTGATCAAAGTGTTGTTTCAATCTTTCCTAGCCATCCGCTTAACATCACTATTGAGTTTGAATGCGATAGGATGAATGGTTTGGGAGATTCGCAGTTTAGGCCCTAAGTAAAGTACCATAACCGCTGGTCCGATTCAAGCCGTTAACGAACTCGTAAATTCTATTGGTTTAAAAGCGCTAAATCGTCGCGTTAGTTCTAACACCGGCTATCTCATTTTTCCTAGGTTTTCAGGAGGGTAAAAATACTGATCAATTTCTCATTGGAATCAATTCATCACCTGTTGGCTAAATCGTGAACTGCGCGTTTTCTGTTGGTAGTAGGGTTAAAGTACCAACGGAATTCGATTCACCACAAAATCTTTTATTCCGAGACTACTGCACCCATTGCAATTTTCTTTCAGAAAATCTACATACCTATGATTTCGCTCAGTCTCGTCAAAAAATACTAAAATGTGGAGTATAATATTAACCCGTTTTTAGGTAGATTTCGAAGCGAAGAAATTTACCTATTGTATTTTTTAGGTAGATTTTCTTAAAGGAAATTTTCTTCTTAAAAATTTACTAGAAAATCAACAAAAATAAGGTTTCTCTTCCGGTGAAATGGTAAAAGTCAAAAGTCCGGTGAAATGGGTTTTTGCCGTATTTTCGGTACGTTCGGAGTTTTTCTCAGTTTTTCCATCAAAGTAAAAACCCATTTCACCGGAAGAGAAACCCCATTTTTGCAGGAATGTAGAATGTAAGGAGTTTCCCTCGGGGTTTTAAAACAAAATGCATCCCTCTATTTAGTATTTTTTGAAGAATCTGGCCTTTCCACCAGAATCTGGATGCTTTAAGAATAAAAGTACCAAAATCCCCTCCCCATCCCCTCAAGAGGTCCCTTAGCGGATTCGATTTTAACAAAAGGAGGGGCGATTTAATAAGAGAATTTCGTTTAATTTAGAAACTTCACTATTTGATTCAAAAAAAATTTCCTAAGTAAGAATCTGTTCTTGAGGGGGGAGGCTATTCATGTTCTTCTTCAGAAGGGTAAAAATTCCAAGAAATTTATTAAGTCCCTTTTTTTTTAACCTATAATGAACTCACTTTTAAGAGAAACCTTAAAATCAAAGTGGGTTTTCAAGGGTAAAATTTATCGTTCCCTTTTTCTGAGGAAGTTTTATGAGGGTCGTTCTCGTCGGATTTGAATCCTCAAAAAAAGCGATATAAAAGCGGTTAATCATCGTTGAATAATTCCGCGATTAAAAATCCTCGGCCGTCGATGGAACGCTTTTGAATGGATTTAGAATTCAAATTCATATCAGAAGCTTGAAGGGGATATCGGGACGAGAAGGTTCTGGGGGAAGCGGAAAGAGAGGGAGGTTGAGGGCGCGGGGAGGAGGGGGTGTCGCTCGGCGGGAAATTTGTGAAATAGTTCGGAGGAGGTCTCCGACCGAGTGACTCGCGTCGTGCGTGCGATGAACATCGCCCGGGCCCACACAAAACGTGTTTTAGGATTTAGAAAATCTTCGTTTTTACTTCTTCTTTTTACCGTCGGATACGTTGTCTATTTGGTGGCCGGCGGCGTCGTTTTCGCCGCTCTCGAAGCCCCCTCCGAAGAGGAACTCAAAAAAGAGTTGTTCGCCTTAAGAAACAATTTTTTAATTAAACATCCATGCGTTTCAGGTACTTATTACTTCTTATATACAATGTTTATATACATAAGCATATATACAAACGTACGTATTTCATATATCAAATTTTTGCTTCCTATCGCACTTTTTTAGTGCTTTTCCAATTGTTTTTACCCTCAAATTCCGTGAAAATGGTGAACTCAATTTATAAATCGGAAAGGGAATTTCCTTTTTATTATTATTTTTTAAATAGACTATTAAAATATCAAAAAATCATTGAATCTGTCCTCGTTAAATTAATCACTCGATACTCCGTGATTACATTCAATATTAATCGTTACAAAAACATAAAATCCATTTACATAATAATCATTTTAAAAACCATAAAATACTTCCTAGCTCTCTGTTGGAATGCAAAAATATCAGTTTGAGCGAATATTACTCTTTAGAGAACCCTCCGTGGGAAAATTTAATTTTCAAAGAACTTCGTTATTGACCTTTTTGTGCCTTGGAAAATTCATTTAGTCGGTTTAGTGAAGCGTTATAAAATATCAGTTTTTTTTATGGCCTATTTTTTTTTTCTAGCAATAGTTAGGGTTGCTGTGGGGAGAAGAAACAAGATTTTATTAAAATAAAAGTTTTTGGTATTTTTAGGTAGATTTTTCTTCGAAATCTACTATTGTTTTCTAATTTTTTTTTCAACTAATTTCATCTGTTTAAAAAAATTTTGCGCCACCCTCACTTGGCAAAATTTTATTTTATATTTAATTTTAGGTAGTTAAGTCTATTTTTAGAATCGTGTTATATAACACTAGTCGTAACCGGTCTTTCCCCTTCCCCTCCACTCTCATCCTCTTCTCCTGGATCTGGAAATTCGAGTCCTTTGTCTCCACTCTTCAGTCTTCGCGCGGTCTAAATAAAAACTCCCCAAAATAAAAATAAAACTGTTTTAATTAAGTACACAAACCTACTCAAAAGATCTCATTGGAATCCTTGAACTTTCTTATCTTTTTCATTAAAAATTTCATAAACGCAGCTAAAAAAAAAGCTTATCGCGAGCAGCATAAGATTTTTTTAATGAATGTGCAATAGAGAATTTTATCCGTTAGGTTTTTTATTCTCTTGATAAGGGTTTCCCCTACGTATGTATGTACCCGTTTTGACCCCTATCTCGACCCGGTGGAGTTGGAACGCTGGGAGATAAACAAAGTGACATCGTTTCAATGGTAGGAAAAGGGGTTTCCTCGTCATCGCTACACAAAAGCGAAACTCAATGACGCCTTTTTCCAATTCAGTATTTATCGAGAGAAAAAAAAAACCATCATTTTGGCTGGAGTTTGATAAGTTCCATTATATTTTGACCTGAACGTTTTTACATTTTTTTAATCGTAAAGTGACTAATAGTAAAGCCGATAAGATAGGAGGGAAAACAGATCACGAGTTAGATCTTGAAATGTAATGTAAACAAGTTGAATTTACGTCTGCTGCTGATTGGGAGTCACGTTTTAAAGATTTTTCTCTCTCTTTTTTTCCCTCCCTTTTATTTAATTATGTTTTCCTTTTTTCTGAAATCCAACAGCGATGGTTCCAATCAACGAATCAATCGATCCTCTTTTTTTTACCCCTTGGCCTAGAATATTATGAAAATCGTTAAAGAGTACTAAAAAAGAACGAGTACTTTCCAAAAACCTACTCAAAAATAGGTAGATTCTTAAAGAAATGTACCTAAAAGTACTAATATGGTTCCTCGACAGGAACTTCCTCAAAGTAGCGCAATTCAACCATTTTTCGTCCCTACGATCGAAAACATTTTTTCAGTATCTATTCTTCGCCCATTCAGGCCACACGGAAGGCGAGAACACCTAAAATTTCTTCCTGTATGTTGTTTTTTTTTTTATTACTAATTCTATTACATGGAGTATTAGGTGAAAATTTAAACATTTTTCGCGAATTTCGAAAAAAGCTCTAGACATTTTCAAGATGTCTTGAAAGGAGGTTCAGTGAAAATCGGATGAAAATTGCGGCCGTGAAGTGTTTCGAAAAGGAGCAACGGACGGCCGGCACCACAGGCAACCATGATCGGCAAAGATTTTCCACTATGGGGTCTGGAAGACCTTTTTCTATACTTCGTCATATGGAGGGTGTCACAATAACTTCTCTTTGAGGAAGTTAAAAATCTTATTTTTCTGGGCCTTTACATGAGCAATCACCCAAGAAATAATCCTAATTTAATTATCCAAATTTCGATTTGACTGCTCCCTGTTTGTCGCTTAAGAAACTAACTTCTTGGATCGATTCATAACTAAATTTTCCCACAGAAACCGTTCTTAAATAATCTTCTAAAGAGAGTTTCCCAAGTTTCTCTATACAGAGAAGTGTTCTTTGCAGAATAACACATCTCTTTGCATTCTAAATTAGTGGTTTTGTGAGCAATTTGGCCCTAACACCTGCTACTTGAGTAATAAACAAGGTTCTCCCATTTGAAGTAAAGTTTGAGCATATTTCGACGAACACTCGAAAATTGAATCGTAAACGCTTTTTTATCGGACGGAAAATATGATTTAGAAACAATGAACTTTCCGCTTGGGTTCTGATAAGCCCATTTTTCGTTTCTAAAGTGGCCAATACTTTTTTTTTTTAAATCAACTTCTCTCGCGTTAGGAAAAATGGTTTTCCTGATGGAACGGGAGGAAACGTAGTACAATGTCAAAAAGGGCTCCTTCCAAACCGAATTGATGGCTAACTCTATTAAGTCCCCTCTGAATCTCGCAAAAGGGAGAATAATTTTGTATTTTGAGATTGCGAAAGCGCGTCGGCTAAAATCGATTGACTCTTAACAGAGCGGAAAATGAAATTACTTATAAATATCTTCTTCAACTTGATAAAACGTCCCAAAGAAAACCTTTGCCTCTTAACTTCCCATTACTCCCCGTCTATCATCAATTAGCCCCTCTGCTCCTGAGTCTTGAACGGATTTTATTTTATAATCGGATTTTCAAACTTTCGACCAGAAGGTGGAAAGAAAAAAACCGCGCCTCTAATCATACTGCAAGCACAAAGGAGGGATGGAATTCAGATCAAAGAAAGCGGCTTAAAGACACTAACTTCTAATTTAAAGCCATATCTAGAGTACTAGTTTGAAGAGCTTCCATCAAAAACTTCCTAAAAGAGAAGGAAAAATATATGAGGCGGAAGTATAACGGAGGAGAAGTTTTCGAGAGGGAAGTATGAAAAAGGCGAAGTTTAAGGAAGGGGATTTTTTATCGAAAAATTTTCTAATTTATTTATCCAATTTTTTTTAAATTTTCGAAGTTTTAAATTTTTTTTTCGAAAAAATTTCTGTTTTTTTTTTTGTTTTTGTTCGTACTTTATTTTTTTATTCTATTTTTTAATTTTAGGTCGATTCTAGATTTTTTTTAGTTTAGTTTTTAGTTGTTTTTGATTCTGTTTTTTAAAAAAAATTTCTGTTTTTGTTTCAAAAAAAAATTCTAGTATTGTACATAATATATATTATTTTATTGGGTACCTTTTGTATCAGGGTTAATTAATTTTTCATAGTGTATAAATTGTATTCCCGAAATGAAAAGATTTATAATTATATTTTTTATTTTATTTCAAAAAAATATTGTATATGTATGGGCGCAGTGAAACTGCCCACCGATAATCCTTTACCTGGAAGGGTTTCGACGAAAACAAAAATATGGACCATGAAATTGCCCACCAACCTCTTATCAGTAGTGACCGTGAAATGGCCGAAGAAGATGAACAAATTATTTTAAGTGAGCGAGGCAGAGAAGTTCTCCTCGTGAGCACGGCGAAGTTTCATTACGAAAAAGAGCTTAAATCTGGCAAAAAATTTTGGCGATGCGCGAGTCATGGTTGCAAAGCAAAAATTTGGACCATGGGCTAGTTAATTAATTAGTTATTATTTTAAATCTATTGATCTTAATATTGTTATTTTTAAAATTAAGGAATGCAATTCATAATAACTAGAAGTGAGGAACGGCAGGAGACGGCGCCTTGAATAGGGTTGAATTTTTAAACCAAGTCGGAAATTTTATTAAAATTACGGAAAAAAAAATTAAGTACACTAAGTAAACTAGGACAAATAAATAATTATTTTATGAATTTTTTTTTCCTCTTCCATACTTGGTTCATAATTCTTATCAACTGGAGTGGGCAATTTAGTGATTTCGGATTTAGGGGGGCATTTCAAAAAGTGGGCAGTTTAAGGACCGCCCATATGTATAATATAATTATAGTTGTTATAATGCTATTAATTTTTCTTATGTGTGGGTTTAAAAAACAAAACTCTGGCAAGAGGTAGAAAAAAAAAAAAAAAAAAAAAAAAAAAACGAGTAGGTATTTGGTAAAAATCGAACGGCCGCGGGCAGTTATTAAAATTTCAAACAGACATATCTCCGACATTTTTTCGAAATTCAAAAATCTTACCTTGTTACTTTATTCTTCATTGACTTAGGAACATTGTGTGAAAATTGTGCACAAATCAGGTGAAAATGGTGGGGGGGGGGGGGATCACACAAAAATTTATACCAAAATATCAATTGATAGTTTTTCTTATTACTTATTAATAATTTAATAGATTTGTCAATTATTTGACGTGGACTTCGGTATACTCAATTAATTCATTGTGTGAGGCTGATTAATTAAATTTTACTTTAATGAAGAACCATTGTCAAGAGGCCTTTGGGGGTTAATTTTGTGGAGAGACCACATCAATGGGACTTTTATTAGTTTAGAAACCCTTTGAAAAAATTGGTTTTGCTTTGAATAATAAATTTTTTTTTGTGTTTATAGATCAAGATTTAGAAGCTCTAATTGAAGAAGTTGTAAAAGCGAGCAATCGGGGCGTTTCGGCTGCTCAGAATGTATCCGGTGAACCTAATTGGAGTTTTGGCCAATCATTATTTTTTTCGAGCACGGTCGTCACTACGATTGGTAAATAAGTTTGACTTTCTTTTTTGTGTATAATGTTGTAATTTTTAGGATATGGTCACGTGACACCGCTTTCAAAAGGCGGTAAAGTATTTTGTATGATTTACGCCATGATAGGCATACCTTTGACTCTCGTCCTCCTCAGCGCACTTGTCGAACGTTTGATGATACCGTCGACGATTTTTCTTCAGTTTTTAAACAGCAGACTTGGACATCTTTACCAACCGTTCAACATTCGGGTTATGCATTTGACAATAATCGCGTCAACACTCGTAGCAATATTTATACTTTTGCCGGCAGCAATATTCGCCTTATTAGAACCAGAATGGGACTATTTAGACTCACTTTATTATTGTTTTATTTCGTTAACGACCGTCGGGTTGGGTGACTACATTCCCGGAGATTTCCCCAATCAACCGTACAGACCGATTTATAAAGTCGCCACAACAGGTAAATAAATAGTTATCACCTAAAAAAAAAAGTTCCTAAATCCTGTTTTTCCAGGTTATCTTCTTGTCGGCCTAACCTTCATGATGTTGACGTTAACAATTTTTTATGAAATTCCCGAATTAAATTTGGGAAGTTTGTTTTTAATGAGATCCGACGAGTTGACAGCCGACCCTGAAAAGATGAGGCTTCAAAACGCCGGAAATGCAGTCGGAACAAAATATACGTCCGAAGACAGATTTAGAGAAAGTAAAGACAACACTCCTAGTCCCGAAGATACCACGCCAGTCCATGCCCGCCCATAAAACAATGTTTGAAACACCAATTATTAACATCCGACTCCTTCTAAAGAAAGTTGTTTTCTCCATTTGTGCACTAACTTTTCAAAGGGTTTGGAAGTTAAAAATTATTGAGGAGAAAACAAAAATTCGACTGCTTCTTCAACCAAAGACCTTCGAAAGGAATTTAGAACAAATTATAGTTATTAAAAAATATTTTAACATTTGTCTGTGTACAATAGTAATCACTTATCATTAACAAAATATATTGTGAAAAATGCCCTACAAGTAGAAATTTGTCGTTTTTAGAATGATCTGAAAAGAAATTAACTATACCGGCTTCCAGTCAATGCCACCAAAAAGGCGAGGAATGGGGGGGGGGCACCTCAAATGCAACTTTATTTTTATTTTTTTAGGTGACTATAGTAAATGTGTTTTGATCTCAATAACTATATATTATATTATGTAATATTAAAATTTTTTGGACACAATTATTATTACTCCAATATTCAAATAACTCAATTATTTTGAGTGCCCGATGGTTCATTTTTGATCAAGCAAACAATTGTTGGAAAAGAAAAAACTTCCAGGTCTCTATAATAAGAACTAGGAAAAAATTTTATCAAAGAATCATTTGTGTCAACCATTTGTAGAAGTTTTGTTTTATTAGAAATGTAAATAATGCTGGAGCATTCGGAAAATTCAGCAAAAGGTGGGTTTAGCTGTGGCTAATAAAAACCGTTCAAATAGAATTTGTTGACACCCCCCCCCCCCAACACCACCACCACCGAGAATGAGACTTCCATGACGTAAGGTATCTATCTAATATGTAATTATTTTTATATGTAACCTCCAAAACGCCTAAATGTTTCAAAAATTTGTAGTATTGACTCGATTAAAATATTCAAAAGTTGTATTTTTAAAGACATTATAATTTGTTAAGTAAAATAGAAATATTTTTTTTAAACGACCATTTTAATTGTTGAAAGTTAATTTTTTAAAATTATTAATGATTGTTTAAATTTGGGTATATGATTGTTTTATACATTAATAATAATTTATTACTGTGAGTAATAAAAGTTTAATAAATTATTTTTTTAATTATAAATAATTGTGGTATTACTCACCTTAAATTCGCAACTGCTGATGAATTGAACAAGTTCTAACATGTCTCAATAGGAGGGGAGCCAAGGCCAACATGATTAGTCGCACTTTATGTTGGCAAGACTCTCTGTAACTTTTCTTAACAAACCAACAAAAAACTGTTATCACCGGTTCCCAGTTCAGTTCAAAAAATTGAATAACTCCAATGTTCTCATCGTAAAGAGAAGAGGGAAAAAAAATGTGTTTTGGCCGTCCAGGGATGGTAAAATAAAAGAATCGAAAGCATTACTTTTTTCAGCCAATCATAGCCCTTAGCTCGAGGTATTCTACTGTTGTAGAGTACCTCAATGGGCCTGGGTACGTTAAAGCTAAGTTTTTGCATGAAACAAAAACACTTGTTATGAGATTCCCTCCGCAATTTCAAAATTTAGCCATTTACTTCACAATATTACACTTTTAATAAACCTACAAAAAGAAAGTTTATTATTTTTATTTTTTTGAAATCTACAATTTTCAATACAAATTAAGATTAATTTGAGCCAGCGGTAAACTCCCAACGCTCAGAAGCTTTGATTAATCCAAGTTGGTCCTTTAACGTCCGATGTTTGTCTTTGCCGTTCTTGAGTTTGCTAAACTGCTCATGCCTCTGACGTTTAAAGCGGAAATAATAAGGCTCGATTTCCCCTTTCGCCTTAAGCTCGTTCATGTGGCCGTAGGACTGCTCCTTTAAAAAACAAAAGTACTGGTAAGACTCTTTAAACAAAGTTTAATATGCATAAAAAATAGGAAGTTACCGGGGTAAGGTACGTGTGTCGGAGGTAAAACATATTCTCTTGCTCAAGTTTAAATTCATTTCTCAAATTATTAACGTCTTTGGGTGTTACATCTTTAACTATACGGTTTTTACTGGAAGAAAAACAATAAAAATTATCTCTATTAATTTTCTTTCAATTACTTACCCCCTAAAAATATGGCCATTAGGCAATTTAAATAAACGCAGTGGAAACGTAAGTCTCATTTTCACAACAAACTACTGCAGCAAAATGAAAATGATAAGAATTAATCTCCTACGAGCGTCAGTACTCAGTATATAATATTAATTATGATAAGAGTTAACATGGAGGTTATGAGTACATTTTTATCCTGCTAACTAATCAGTGTTGCCAACTTTGTAATAAAAAAGAGTAATTTTTTATCTCCTTGGTTCCGAAGAGCGGTTTCAAAATCCAAAGTTCCAAGTGCTCCATCCTTGGAGGTAGGAACATACATGGAGGTCTACAACTCTAGGTCCCCATCCTCCTCCTTTAACCCTTTATTCCTACCACCATGTTTCCGTCCATGGAGAATGAGGTTATCTCAAGGTTATCTTACCAATCATCAATCATTTATCAATTTATCTACTTGTTGAATTTTATTAATATTCTGTAAGTACAAACATTTAGCAAAATGCACAAAAAACATAGCGATAATCTGAAAGGCTTATGGGTAGCTACAGGCTAACGGGGCGAAGGATGTATGCTGCCGGCTTATGATTTATTTATTTTTTTTAGGAGAATGTCTAGTGATAAAAAAAGCGTTTTATTCATATGTTTGGGTAACATTTGCCGCTCTCCGATGGCTGAAGCGGTTTTTCTCGATTTGATCGACAAGCGAGGTGTTGCTGACCGATGGGAAGTGGACAGCGCTGCTTTAGGACCATGGCATGTCGGACGGAGTCCAGACAAAAGGACGATGAAGGTCCTTGCTGATAAAAACATCAAGTACTCGGGACGTGCCAGGCAAATCAAACAAGACGATTTCAATCGGTTCGACATCATCTTTGGCATGGACCACGATAATATTTCAGAATTGAAAAGACTTTCACCAAGTGGTTCAAAAGCAAAATACGAGCTTCTCGGATCTCACGATCCTTCGGGCGAGTTAATTATTGAGGATCCTTATTATATGGAAGGAGATAGTGCATTTTATAAGTGTTATGAACAATGTTTAAATTCATGTAAGGCGTTTTTAGATAAAAATGAATAAATTTTATTGTTTATATTAATTACGTCTCTTCCTCTCGCCTTCTTTCTCTCTGAACATATAAATCTTTATTGATAAAAATGATAAAATAAGACAATAAAGACCGATGGTTATTTTAACCCTCGGGGTTCTTCCCGGCCAATTTTGATAGTATGTAGATACTCTCGCATAAGTGGCTATGGTCAAAGTTACAAAAAAGACCACTATATTATTAAATTCCTTTTAAATGGTCACTTGGTCTTTATTTTATGCACCAATCTAAAGAAAAAAACCAATGGTCTCATTAAAACCTCAGAATTCTCTGAGACCAATTTTGATAGTTGGAGTCACATGAATGGTCCGGGGGTAATACAATATCATCAACAAAACTAAGTCATTACTCATTAATCATTATGTTCTGTCGATGACAATATTGAATATATTATTCTGTTCGATTTTAGAAGAAGTTATACTTTCTAACTTTGTTGGTTCAAATTTCTTTCAAAATGGCGGGAAATTAAAATTATTTTTATTTTTACGTAATAATTTAATTTTATAATTATTTTACTAAAAACTACGTTCTAGAACTTTTTTTTTATTACTTATAAAAATTTACACGTGAAAAGCATCGGTGGTGAAAAGAGAAGTTTTTAAAAATAATTTGATCAAAAAGGCTTCTCTGATTGTCGATCACTTAGGCTGTGGCGCTCTCTTCATTGAATCGCGAGTTCTTCAAGTTTCCGGCATCGAAGATGACGGGATTTTCGGATAAGGTATTTCTTTTTTAAATTCGTTATTACAATTTAAATTTTATCTATTTTTAATTTCTTACAATTTTATATGTTATGTATTATAGGAAGATTGTGGTATTGCCTTTTAAGTTAATGTTAGTATTTACACGTGGCCTGTGTCGAAGGCAGCATGTTGACTAACCTTATTCGTTTAAATTATGAATTGATTCTTCGTTAAGTTAAATAATTTGTGGATATTTGATCTATGTTTTGGATAATTAATTATAATATTATTAATAATGTATACTAGTTGGTTATTTGTTAAGCTTGGCACTTCCGCTTGGTTGGCCTAGCTTTTGGGTATTCCACGATATCGGTCCAAAGTTTTCCTTCTATAGTTGAGCTAGATTTGGTATTTTTTAACTAATCCCTTCTTAATAGCCATTTTGTTTTGTCCCAGCTTCATTTTGGAACTTATGTCAGTATTCCACATAGAGTATGTTCTAAATTTTTCTAGTGGCCACATCGGTTCCTTGCCGTTTTTTAAAAGTTTACCGGTTAGTCCTGGTGGATTCTCCTTTTTTTTTTTATACTCTTGCTATTTCAAAATTTTACTTAGTTATACTTAAAAATTTAATTATCGTTCTCCCTTTCCATTGAGAGAAGTTCCGTCAGGGCAAGCTCCTGACCCCCTTTTAACGTCCTTAAAGAAGTTATTTTTTAAACCATAAAACGTTCTTTTATTTGTCCTAAATTAATATACTTATATCTTTTTCAGGTCAAAGTTATCGACGGTAAAGGGCACCTCCTTGGAAGGTTGGCTTCAGTCGTAGCGAAAGCCGCCCTTAACGGAAACAGAATCGTCGTAGTTAGGGCCGAACAGGTCAACATTTCAGGGAACTTTTTTCGGTACGATTTTTCTTTTCATTTCCCTCATTTTGTATGTAAAATATGATGTTTATTACACTTACCTACATTATATGAATAAAGTGATTTATTCCTTAATTTCTGAAGTTATTTAATTATATAATTAATCATATTCTTCATTTCTATTTATCTAATATAGTTTTTTCTAATTTTAGGAGTAAACTCAAATATTTGTCGTTTTTGAGAAAAAGGTGTAATGTCAACCCTGCCAGAGGTCCTTTCCATCACCGTGGACCTAGCAGAATTCTTTTAAGGACAATTAGAGGTAAATATTAGACGAAAAGTGTTGGTTCTATGATTTATGATGATTTAACTCTTACCTACATTATATGAAGATCAATGATTAAAATGGATTCTGATGTTTGTTTATACTGAATAGATTATTAATTAATGACAAGAATATAATGGATAAATTTTTAGGTATGGTCCCACATAAAATCGAACGTGGGAAGAAGGCGTTGAGAAGGATCAAGATCTACGATGGAATTCCTCCGCCGTTCGATACCGTTCGGAGATTTGTCGTTCCAAGCGCCATGAGAGTTCTTTGCCTTAAACCAGGTCGGGCATACTGCCATCTTGGCCGTGTCTCCCATGAAATCGGTTGGAAATACAAGGACGTCATTAGGGGTCTTGAGACTAAGAGGAAGATGTGGACTGTCGCACACATCCGTCACAAAAACCGCCTTCGGGTAATTAAAATTATTTTTGTACTCAAATTTTTTAACTTCCTTTAAGAAATTATTGTTTACCCTTGTCAGGTTTTTGGGGAAGGGGCTACTTTGTTGGCTTTGATCCTCGGGTCATATCATTACACTTCTAAAGCAGAGTTGTTTATTGTAGTCATAATTACAATTATGATCTTAATCATAATTGAGATTACGGATGTGATTATAATTATATCACAGTAATGTTGTTTAATGACAAATCGTAATCATATTCATATCCATAAAAATAATACTAAGTACGATTTTAATTATGCCCATCTCTACCCAAAAGATACCTTCATTTGTGATGAATTTCATTCTTACCTACATTATTTGATTTATCATGATACATCTACAATTCTGATTATCCATGTCTTGAAAAATTAAAATATGTGTTAATATTTTATCTAATTTTTTTTTTTTTCCAGAAAATTACGAAAGAAGCTGGAAAGACGGCTGCGAAAGCTATGGCTCCGTATACAAGAGTTGTTAACTCATATGGATACCAATAAATTTTTATTAATAAAACTTTTCTTAAACAGTTAACTATTTTGTTCTCTCCCACATGTAAAATTTTAGAGGAAAAAAGGTTTAAAAAAATGGGGTTCGTTGTTTATTTCGATTTTATGGTTTACTGCGTTGAACTGTTTAGTTCGGTCGTTTTGTTGGCGGCATTTTTGTACTTTGTTTATCGATATTGTCATTTTTCTGTGACGGAAAACTTAACTCCCAGGAGGAGAAGTGGAAACTTAACTCCCATGAGAAGAAGTGAAGGGATCAAAATAGAAAGCATCGTTCCCACTGAAGAAACTCAGGCGGAAGGACTTAGTTTCCCAGAAAGAGAAAAATATGCTGTTCATCCCAATGAGAATTTGGCAAGTGGCGAAGAAGAAAGAAGCTTAAGCGATGCTATCATGTCCCAGATTAAAAGTTCTTCTCAAGTTCTTTTTGTCTCCACAGCTCAAATTGACGATCAAACTCAGACGAGCTTGAAGAGTAAAAAAGGTTCCATTGGTTCTAAAGATGCTCCAGGTGACAAAAAAGAAAATAATCAAAAAGATAAAAAATTACAAACTGTAGAAAAGGAATTGAAGGATGAGCAGACCAGCCCAGTATATCAGAAGATAGAAAGCCCAAAAACTGAAGTTGATAAATCAGAACCAATAACTATAGCTAATGAAGAAAATATAAAAAATCATTCAATCCTAAAAAAACGAGAATCAGAAATGCCAACTCCAAGTCTGAAAGAAACCCCAATATATGGGATGGAGTTAAAAAATCAACAAAAACCATTAGACGAGGAGCAGAATAGCCTAAAATCTCCTGCTTTAGAGAAGGAGCCTGGCCGAGAGGGCATGAAATCAAAAGATGAAAGTGAACGAAAGCTGAGTCGATCTGGTCCTAAGTCTTCCGATCCACAATCAATATTTTACATGCCAAAAGAAGAGCCACAAAATTTACCCCAAGAAAATCTAAAAGTCAGGAGCCAAGATCCCTTACAATGACCGAGCCAGAAAGTGAAACTCAAAGCAAATTGACGAGCATATCAGAAGAAGCACAAAAATATGTCAACTCTGCTGACGAAGAAGAAATGTCGCAGACATCGATAAGACCTAATCCTATCTTGAAACATCCTGAAAAAGGTAATGGATAAATGGACTTGTTTATTGTCAAAATTGGGCCTAGAAACCACCCCTCCCCTTTATTCGTAAAACATTAAACCATCGCAAACCAGAATTTGTTTTGTCGATGATTTATAGGATTCTGATTTCCCAAGTTTTCTGTGGCCATCATGTCAACAAATCCCTTTTTCACAGGATTTTTAGGAGTTTCCCATCATGTTCTGGCGTTTTTTTTTTTTTTTTTTTTTTTTTTTTTTTCCGACCAAAAAACGCTATTTATAGCGATTTACTCGTTCTCTAAGCCTCGAAATCCCTGTTCATCGAATATATGGGAGTGCATCGTGTTTTTTTTTTTTTTTTTTTTACAGTATTTTCGGGCGATTTTGTCATTTCTCTCACGGAGAATACCCTTGTTTTTGGCTAATGCCTATGGCAAAGCCACCAAAAAAAAAAAAAAAAAAAAAATATTCTTAATTATGAATTTTCATTGGTTCTGAACCGAGAGACCCCCCCTCCCTTTGCAAAATTCCTGTCAATTTCTTCAGTTTTTTGACGTACTAAAAGCACCATTTTTACCGAATTTTTAGAGAAATTCATTATCTTATTAAATTCTCTGAAAAGTTTATTAAAAACTATTTCCACATCCTTTTTTTCTCTGATTTTCACCTTTTTCCATTGGCAACCATCGATGTATATACTAAACCTTAGTATATACATCGATGTTGGCAACATTGATAGCTTGGGCGGGATTAAGTAATTTCAACATTATTTCCTACTTTCTAAAATCGATTTATTTTTAAGGTCACGGATCTTAAATTAGAGCATTTTTAAGTACAAATTCACAGAATAAGCGTTTAGTAAATCAATGGTTAATCTTTTTTTTTTTTTTCAATCGATTGGCTGGGAAGGCCCAACAGTGTACTGATAACCCTTATCACTTTCCTGGTCAAAGAACATAAAAGAAAAATAAGAAGTGAAGGGAAAAGTGCCAAAGACGTCCTTGCAATGGGTGGGGTGATAATAACACCTTAGTAGTTTTTGTAATCTGAAGCATTTCACAATTTTTAGATTTTTTTTTAAACGTTTTATTTAAATGGGTCTCAACTATTGTAAAGGTATTTGATTTTTATCTTTATCATGAATTTGTTTAGGGCCTTACGAAAATTCAGGAGTTTAAGGCTTTCATATTTTTCTGGTAATTACATATGTTCAATAGATTACACAAAAATTCAAGGGAAGAACAAATGAGTGGCCAGGATCGATGGATACTTTACGGAAGGTTTTTTACATATTCGAATTGTTTGTCTCACTGTACTTTTTTTACCTCCTCATTAAGTTTATATTGAGATGTACTTTTACTCCAAGGATGATCTGGGTGAAGGCCGATGGACCAAGCCAAGTACGTCATGGAGCGCCGCTTGGTCTGCAGAAATCAGATCGCTTTTATCAAGATGATCCGCAAACTTCAGACAGATATCCAGGAGCAGATGGAACGTCACAGTTTTGCAGACATAGACCTAAGCATTCAAGAACCTTCAATGAATATGGATTTCCTCAGGGAACTGATGTCCCTCCCAGTGCACAAGAAATTGATGGCAAATCAGGACCTGGTGCACAAAAATCGGAGGGATTAACCCCAGGGGTCAATGGAACTTTTGGCCCACAAACATCAGATAGATTTATCAGGGAACTGATGGAACATCGAAAGCGTATGGGCAGAGACCCGAAAGTCCATACCAAGGAATGGATTTAACATCTCCATCTTATGGCCAGAAACTTATGCCAGCTGATGGTACATTGGCTCCAAGTAGTGCACAAAGAGAAGGATTTAACCAAGGAATTGACGGACCGTCAGGGCCTTACGGTGCTCGAAGATCTGAAGGATTCAACCAGGGAGTTGATGGGCCATCAGGACCTTATCCACCGAAATCTGAAGGATTCAATCAAGGAATTGGCGGACTGTCAGGGCCTTACAATGCCCGAAGAGCTGAAGGATTGAACCAGGAAGTTGATGGACCATCAGGACCTTACGCACAAAAACCGGATGGAGTTGATGGAGTCCAGCAAGATGGATTGAACAGAAGATTATCGCAGATTAAACCTGTGCCTAGTGACAGATCAGGCGATAGAAGGTCCATACAAGCCTCATCCAAGCCAGATATGGGGATTACAAAATCGGAGCACATTTTACCGAAAGATGTTGACCAAGTTAAAATTCAGATAATAGCGACGACGAAATCCGGTGTTAAGACAAAAGAAATCGATCTGACGGATGCCGTAAAAAATTGGAATCGGACCAACCTCGAGATTCAAGGAGGAATATCTTTGACTCAAGATCAAGTATAAAGACTGAAACGCGAAGTATAGCGCCAGCACTGCCAGCAACGAAACTAGCTTCAAAATTAAGTGTGACTGAAGATGAAATAAAAGAGATGTCGCAGTTTATTCACGGGATAGAATCAAGGATTGATTCCTCAGTCGTTGGCGCCCGAGACACTTCCCAAATGCCTGATTCAAAACGAGCTTCCAAGTTAAAAGGGGAATCACAAATTTTTGGACCTGTTTATAACATAAAGGAAATCAAAGAGGGAAAAGGTGAAGGGCAGAGGATGAAGGGTGACGAAATGAGGCGACCGTCTCAATTTGATCGCAGGTTGAAAGATGGCGGTGGAATGAATTTAGAAGGTCATAAGATGAGGGATGACCGAATGAAGCCAGAAATGCAGAAGGGCGATGAAATGAAGCAGCCATCTCAAATGGATCGTGGGTTGAAAGATCTCTCGAAAGTTGGAGGAGATGAAATGAGGCTTGAAGGCCAGAAGATGAAGGGCGATGAAATGAAGCCGGAAAAGATAAAAGGCGACCAGATGACTCGGTCTCAAATCGATCGACTTGGATTGAAAGATATTACTAAAGAATTGGAAAACGCTGGATCAAAAATGAGCTTAGAAGATCCTTCAAAACAAAGAGAATCTCAGTTTAAAGGATTCAATGAGCCCCTAATGAAAGAAGACAAAGCAAATGTTAAAGGCATTTCTCACCCTCAAGTTCCTGATCCAAAAACTTTAAAGCAGGCTTCAAAATTAAGCGTAACTGGACAAAGGAAAAGTGTAGATATTATGAAAAGTTCTTCTGCTAAAGGTTTAGGATCTTCAAGAATTAGCATCACAGAATACAAACCTAAGTCTCAAAGTAAGAATGAAGGTTTGGATTCAGCCTCGCAGAAACGTTTGAGCACAATGCAGCCTCCAAAGTTGAGCGCAAAAAGCGAAGATAAATCTCACAGAGCATCCCATGTCAAGGTGGAAGGTGTAGACCCAAACCTGCAGAGACCAAAAGGCGACCTTCAACGAAGAAGTGCTTCGCAAAATGCTTCAAGACGTCCTTCAAAATTGAGTGTAAAAAGTGGTGTAAAAAAATCAGCTCAAGACGCTCATCTAAAATGAGCATTCAGAAAGTTGACAGAGAAAAATTTCATAGATTATCTCACAAAAAACTAGATGAAAAGGAAGCTAAAGAAAACGAGTTGCCTATCCCTACACCTAGAGCTCAGTCTGGAGGCTCCAAAGGCTCAAGGCAATCATCTAATCAAGTTTGAAAGAAGATGATGAAGGTTTTAAACGGAAAGATTTAGATTATTTTCATCGGTTATCTCATAAGAAGCTTGACGGCGATCAAAATGTCTATGGAATAAAACCTGAAGACTCCGACGCCAAAGATACAGAGAAGCCTGAGGATCCAGAAGCTCCGAAATCGGCGAAATCCGAAAAAGAAACACCTAAAAGCCAATCGAAAGTTGACCCTGAAAGTAGCGAAGCGGCCGTTAAAGTTTACAAAGATATACCTGAAACTGAAATTTACGAGATAATTCAAAAACGATATGAAAACTGATGTTAAGTATAATAAATGGGGAGAAGAAATAAAGATCCAAAAGGCCAAGTGGGCGAAGTACCCCAACGTAAAAGATTGTCCGACGAAAGCCATAGGTCGACTCGTAAAGGATATTTGACTGATACAGACTCGAAGATTGATATTAAAAAAAAAGATGATGAAAGAAGCGTTTTTTCGAAATTGTCGCTTCAGTGCGAAGAAGATACTAAAAAAGATGACGTTTCCACGAAGCCAAGGTCAGGTTCAAAACAAGAACATTTACAGACAATCGTTGAAGAAGTCGAAGTTAAAAGGGCTAGTGTTTCTCGAAATGTTAAACAAGAAAGAAGAACAAGTGTGAAAGATACATCTCATAGAGCTTCACACAGCCGACTTGATCAAAGCAATGATATGAAGAAAAACACTTCAAAATTGAGTGTGAAAGGTGACAGTCGAAAATCTATCACAGAGACAAAGAAAATAAGTCCCACTCGTTCTGCAAAAAGTGTCCAGGATGGACGGAAAAACCCAAAAATTACATCTCAACCTGCTTTAGAATCTAGAACTTCAAAAATGAGCGTTAAAAAAGACGTTTCGGACAAAGGCCTCAAAAGCGGATCGAAGCCCCCTTCGAGGAGTCCAACTCGCTCGATGAAAGATCCTAAAAAGAAAACCGCCGACAGACCAAAAGAAACAAGATCTTCGAAAAACGTTGGAGCGAAAGTTTCCAAGAGTGGTAATCTAGACACCCGAAAAAAATAGCCCAACTTTGATTTTGGCCACTCATTATTTTAAATTGTAATAAAAGTATTGTTCTTTTAACACTTTGAAGTTTTGCATAAAATGTTTCAGATTGCATGTTTATTTTAATTTTAATGTTTCTGTTCATCTTTTTACTTTTTTTTAGAACGCTCCGAGGAGCAAAGTTTTGTCGAAGGCGTTGTTTGTCAGGCTGACGATGTCCCTGAAAATGGGTAAGTTGTACAGGGTGGTCCAGTTAACCATTTAAATGAAAAATTAGGTTTAAAACTGTGGTTATTCTCAGTTTATGACAGAGTTTGGCATTTTATTATTCATAAATCTAAAACTTATCAATATGAATACTGGTATGAATATTATTTAGAATCATGAGAATTAAAAAAAAATCTTTAGAAAATGATGGGGTAAATTATGTTAATTTCATTAAAATTCATTAGAAAAATTGATTGATTTCTAGATTTAATGACTAGTATTCATATTCATAAGTTCTAGATTTATGAATTCAATTAATACTCAAATTCATACGCCCAACTCTGGATAATGATGCCCTTTAACCCAACATATTTGGGCTAAACCGGGTCACTTACAATTGAATTTTGGTTGTAGAATGAAGGTATGCGACCTTGGCGAGGAAGGAAAGGTGCTTTTGGTCAAGAAAAACGGACGTCTGAGTGCATTGGGTACAAATGCAGCCATTACGGTGCTCCGCTCATCAATGGCGCATTGGGTGATACGCGAATCCGTTGTCCTTGGCACGGCGCTTGTTTCAACATAGAGACCGGCGACATAGAAGACTTCCCAGGACTTGACAGCATCCCTTGCTACAACGTCCAGGTCACGCCTGAAGGTGGAGTAAAAGTTCGAGCCAAAATATCAGAGCTCAAGTCGAACAAAAAAGAGAAGCCGCTAGGAGTCATCGATCCAAACAACAACAACAAGTTCGTCATCATCGGTGGAGGTGCTGCTGGACAAGTTTGCGCTGAAACTTTACGTCAAGAAGGCTTCTCGGGGAAACTCATTATGATCACCGCTGACAAATATCATCCATACGATCGTGTCAAGTTGAGCAAACAGCTTGATGTGACTGTCGACAAAATTCGCCTTCGCCCTGAAGATTTTTATAGTGTAACTATCTTAAAACTAATGTTATGCCTTTGATATTTCCAAACAATTTAGACATCATATTGCTTGATAAGCTTGATTCAATCTTCCTTGGCACCCAAGCAGAATGTTCTTTTTGCTTATCACCCCAAAATTCTGAAGACGTTTTATAATTTACCCTGTTTTAGAGCAACAGCATTGAAGTTAAAACTGAAACTGAAGTAACAGGAGTAAATTGTACTTCCAAAGTCATCACTTTGTCGAATGGGGAGGAAATAACATACTCATCTTTGTTTATTGCGACTGGTGGAATGTAAGTTGCATTTTTTTAAAAAGAATTTTATTTATTTATTTATTTTTCAGACCAAGAATTTTGTCTTTACCAGGAATGGATTTGAAGAACATTTTCACTCTGAGGAGTTTAAGCGATGCAAATATGATTCAAAGCGAACTCTCTCCAGATAAGAATGTGGTTATTTACGGTTCTTCTTTTATTGGAATGGAAGCTGCTGCTTATTGTGTTGGGAAGGTAAAAAGCGTGACTGTGGTTGGAAGGAGTGGCGTTCCATTTTCTGTCAGTTTTGGGAAGGTCGTCGGTGAAAGAGTTGCGAAATTATTCTCCGATAAAGGAGTAGAGTTGAAAATGCTTTCGTTAATAACTTCTTTGAAGGAGATGCCGAAGGAAATGTCCAAAAGGTGCTTTTGTCCGATGAGACAGAATTACCTGCAGATATTGTTATACTGGGACTTGGATCTGCTCATGCAACAACGTTTTTGAAAGGATCCGGAATAAAATTATCGGATCACGGTTCGTCCCGGTGAACAAGTTCTTGGAAACTAACATCCCTCAAGTTTACGCTGGAGGTGATATCGCAGAAGCTCCCGTTTTTGCCAATAAAGACACTCCGCAGTCGATCGGCCATTGGGGACTCGCACACTACCATGGACGAATCGCTGCATTGAATATGATGTCCAAAACGACCCCGTTGAAAACAGTTCCATTCTTCTGGACCATGATATTTGGAACAAGCTTCAGGTTTGCTGGTACTACTCAGAAACATGACAGTGTTGTCGTCAAAGGAGATGTCGACGCTCTCAAATTCGCTGTTTATTACATGAGAAATGATGTCGCCATCGGTGTAACCACTGTTGGCGTTGACCCAATCGCTGCAGAATTTGCTGAATGTCTTCATCGCAACGGTTCCCTCAGAAAATCGCTGATTGAAACCAACCCTCTCGACTGGTACAAAAATATATAGTTTTTGCGCTATTTACAATCATTATAGCCTTCGATGTTTATTTACTATTTGTCACTAACGTTACCAAAACATATTTTTTGTGATTTCAAACTACAGTATTTTTTATACACTTTTTTATTTACGTTGCTATTTTTTTTGTTTTTAATTTTTGTAGAAATTATTTTAGAAAAATAAATGAGACAGACAAATAAAATGTATGTGCAATATATTTAAGGGTTTTATTTGGGCCCCACTTACAGGCCATTCAAGCGCCGTCCTGAGGCCAGCATGGCATAGTAATTCTTCAAAAGTAATGCATTTTAGTTTTATTGTTATGAAGTGTTAGGAAAATAAAATAACAGCAGGTAAGACATAAAATGGGGTTTTATTAATTTGAAAATTCATACAAAGCATTTACAAGTAATAGTTTTACGAAGGGGATTTTGTTCTCCTTCTGGGAGAAGAAGGGGAGCGGCTGCGCCATTTGACAGGGGTGCGACTTCGTTTTCTGCGAGGCGAGCGACTACGTTTTCTTCGGGGCGAACGACTTTTTCGGGGAGTTCGACTGCGCCTTCGAGGGCTTCTTGACTTGCGTCTACTCCTCGATCTCGTCCTTCGTCTTGGAGAACGAGTCCTTCTACGTCGTTCGGGCGACCTCGATTTCTTATGAGAAGGTGAACGTGACTTTTTACGAGAAGGAGAACGCGATTTTTTGTTGGAGGGTGATCGAGATTTCTTGGGTGTAAGAGAGCGAGATTTACGTCGCGAAAGCGAGCGGCTCTTCTTTCGCGGAGAGCGAGATTTATGCGAAGGGGATCTTGACTTCTTAAGAGAAGGTGAACGACTCTTCTTTCGTGGCGAGCGACTCTTACGCGATGTACTTCTGCTCCTTCTCAAAGACGGCGACTTCTCCAACGACTTTTCTTTCGACAGACTCTTCTTTTTGTCAATACTCTTTTCTTTAACCGGGCTTAACTTTTTATCGTCTTTACGCGATTTGCCTTTATCACGTTTGGAAGAACGACTGCGAGATTTGCGAGATCTTCCACGGCTTCTGGAATGCGACCTTGAACGAGAACGGCGACGTTTTTTATGATCACGGGAACGCGATCGCTTTCTTGATCTAGATCTTGTCCTTTTTCTGGATCTAGATCTATGTCTTCTCCCTCTTGATCTAGACCTGGATCGTCTCCTTCTTCCTCTAGATCTGGATCGTGATCTACGCCTTGACCTTGATCGCGAACGTCCTCTTTTCTTATCTTTTGATAATATACCAATGACTGGATCGATCGCAGCAGAAATCAAGTTTTGAGCTTCCTTAACGCGAGTCATTGCTTCTTCAATTTCTCTTTGTGCCGCTTCATTGCTTTTCGCTTGAGGTTTGTCGATGTTAACTGTAGAATGGCAAAGCTGCACAGGTCGCCCAAGAAGAGTCTGGTTGTTCATTTTCAATGCGTTGATAATGCTAGACTGCTCGGAAAATTCGACCAACGCGTAAGTGCCTGGGTCATTTTCTCTTTTGACAAATCTGACATATTTGACGTCTCCTGCTGTCCCGAAGAACTCTATAAGCTGGGCAGAAGTTATTCCGGGTTCAAGATTAGAAGCGATGATGGTTCTTCGGATTTCTTCGATTCGGACGGAATCAAAGTTTATAGGGAGAGGTGGATAAGGAGGGAGGCCGTTTGAGATCAAAACGGGGTCGTGAGTAGTGATCACTTGATTTGGCTGAGTGCCTTCAATTTGGTTGGTTACATGAGGAGGAAGTTTTGAGTTGTTTCCGTACAAGCCGGGGACGACATTCGCCTGCGCGGCGATCTCCAAAGCACGATATTCGTCCGGAATCTCGTTCGTCGATGAAACGTACGGCGTTACGATCAAAGCACGATCAATGAAGACCGTATTCGTCATATGCTGCGCTACACCGACACAAACGGCATCAAAAAACTTCACATAACAAATCCTCGACTGTACTGGAACTGAGACATCCCTGATCGTCGGGTATAAACGAATATCTTCGATTTTCCCCAAAAATCCAAAAAGTGTTTGCATTTGATCCTTGGTCGCTTGCGGCGCGATGTTCGTGATTTGAACCACCTTCGTCGAAGGGACGGGTGGTATGTCCGTTTGCGCGGTCATCCTTTATAAATAAAACACTTCAAATTTTAAAATAAAACATTAAAATGCCATTGTAGCAAGAAAAAAACTGAAGCCGGTCGGATCGATTGACAGATTGAGCAACCAAACAAAACTTAAAATGGCCGAACGGCCACCACAGACTCTACCCAATCGCGAAGCTACAAGTAAAAAAATGTTGAACTGCTGCGTCGAAATATTCAACACATTTCGTCAATTATTACGCTTCTATATTTACATTAAGCAATTTTATAAATAATTTGGCAATACATAAATCAATACTTGGAAGTCAGATATCTATAAATTTTCAAGCGAATCGTCATTTTGTCAACTTTTTGTTTGTTTTGCGCCATTTGATTTGTTTTTTCTTCTTATGAGAAAATAACGGATTAATTTAATTTTTATTTTCCTAAGCTACATTTAAAGCTATTTTAGCAATTTTAAAGTACAGTTGGTGGATGATATACTATTCAAAAGGCTGTGGAACCTGTGGAAGGTTCGCACCACTGTTATAGTTGATCAAAATTCAAACGCCTATTCAAACCCCTATGAAACCTCTGAAGAATTTCTGTCCCGGAGTTTTTAGTTGGGACTGACTCCACTAAACAGCGCCAGCTTCGCCTCCCTTCCCCACTTTCCCAAAGGTGAGTGTTATCAGTTGTCACTATCCTGAAAGGCGGGAAGCCTTCCACAGTATTAACTAACAGCCGTTTTATAAAAAACCTGAATTAGACTTTTTATATAAAGGCGAGCCGCCATTAGCCTCTTTGTAAATTTAAAATATTATCTAAGCACATCCAGCCTTTTTACAAAAGGGCGGAAATCGACCAGTCGTTTTGTCATTCAACGTTAACATTCCACAAAACGGCGGCGTTTTGCAAAGAGGCTAGCCTTTTTGCAAAAAGGCTAATTCTACGAAAGGGCTGCGGCATGTGTAAAATTGGATATTTTTTGTATTATATGGAACAAAAAAATTGAGAAGGCATTGTTTTTATCAAAAGGTCCCCCCCCCCTCCCCGAACCCTTGTTAGATTCGGTTCTGAATTCAGAACTTCGGTCATCCGCTTTCCTAAAAGTCAGTAAGTAAGTTTACTTCAGACTTTTAAATAACTACCTCTTTGCCAAGTGTTTTCAATTTTTTCCTTAATAATTATTAGGATAAGAATTAGTAGAAACGCCATTAAAAAAAAGTAAGTAAATAAAAAAAATTGGGGGGGGGGGACTATTGGAAGAAAGAAGATTGGAAGCACTGTCTTCCCCCACCAGTTTAATTCTCATCCCTTTCGATCACCGGTCAATCGGTCACTCGTTCCTTCAGATTTTTTTTGTAAATATAAAAACAATTTTTTTTCAAGGGCATTGGGATACCAACATTTTGTTTCTAAAGCGTCGGGAGAAAAATAATGTTATTTTATTCAAAAGAAATTTGTAGTTCCAGTTTTATAAACTTCAGAAGTGTATTGCATCTCCTTTCGTTTCCCTTTTCATTTTTTTCACACCCGATCCAGAATTTTCTGCGAACTTCAAACGGTGAGTGTTTTTAAGCACATTTGTGGTGTTGGGTTTGAAAATGTTGGAAAAGATTCCAATTTTCCAAGAATTCTGTCCACATTTTTGTTACGTTCATTTTCAAAATTAGAGCTACCATTTCTGGTCATCCTGGACGAATCGAGGCACTGGAATTTCGATAAATGAGAAAAATAGATGATTTTTCACTAGAAAATTGGCAAAGTTTCCACCTCCCCCCCATTCCCGACAAACTTGAACATGCAAGGCTGGCGTCGGTAAGCGTTCAATCCGAAATACGGTTTTTTACGGTGAATTTTAGTCGCCAATTTGGTTTCTTGAAAATCTATTTCTTATTTTCATTTATGTATGTTTATTTTTTGACATGGAGCTTTCTGCTGTTGGTTTTTGAAAATAAAATTATTAAGTCGAATTTTTCAGGTATTTTATTTTTGTTTTATTATTTTTTATAAATTATTTATCTGCCTTCCTGGATTTGCAGTGGAAAAAAAAAGAGAGAAAAAAAAAACTGTTAGGAATAAATTTTTAAATTTGAAACTTTGTGCAGTGAAAATACAAAACGTATAATTTAGCCAAAAAAGGCCTAAGTAAAAATGTTAATAACTCGAGGATGAAAGTTTCGTTTTTAAAAGCAGTAGAACTTATGAAAAACTAAGAGACATTGAATTAAAATATTTTTTACCTGAGGAAATTTTGTTAATTTAAAAAAAATGTTTGCCTCGGTCCGGGGCTGCTTATTCGGATTTTGTCATCCTTATTCGCAGCTGTCCTTCATTTGTGAAGGAGCGTTTCGCTATCCGCCAACTGCGACCCGCCCAGTAGCTGAGGCTCGCCCTGGGTTTGGCCCTGAAAAGGGCCTTTGAAAAAAATTAGGCCGAAAAAGAGACCTTCGTCTGTGAGTGGCCTGAAAAGGGCCCGTCAAATGTCCGAGGACAAGAGGAAGAAATCAATTATTTCTTCGACTTCTCCTCGGACTTGGTCTTCTCATCTCTTTTTTGTATACATCTTCAGGCTTTCCCGGATTCGGGGCCGTCAGAAGATAATACAATATTGGCGACTCGTTTTTTGTTGTCCATTGTATTATTCGCAGACGAAAAAAAAGAGAGGACTTTTCCGGGGGTGCGGAGGACCTTTTAAGGAAAATTTCTCAACTCCCTCCACAAAACTTCTTCCCTTTTACCTTTTCATTGGCTACGCAGTCTCTCCACCATCTCCCACCCCTAAAAAAATATTAAATTAAAAAAATTTATTTACTTATTAAGTATAAAATTTTAATTAGTACTAATATTTCCCTAGTCAAACATAACAACTTGACCAATTTCGACGCGTATTTTTCTATGGAGGCTCAGATTTTTTCAAACCATATTTAGCCAAAGAAAAAAAATTTAACTAAAATAAAATAGACTTGGTAGGAGACATAAAGCGTAGTACCTAAGCCATTTTATTTTCCGTAAAAAAATTCTTGAGGAAGTTAAACAAAAAAAAAAAAAAAAATTATTTTGAAAATTTTATATCAAGGTAGAAATCAGTAGGTTAGCCAAAGAGAGGCCGCCCTCGAGCCGGCGAAGTGACTCACATTTCTGCCTAGAAAAATATTAAGTAAAAACAATTTTGGAAAATTAAAATTTTAAAAAACATGGAAAATTTTTAAATAATTCAAGGAATGTTTAGTGAAATTGGTGAAGATCGGACCAACGGTACGCCCAGCGCTCATTTTAAATCTTTGAACAGTCATCTCCGCCATTTTGAAAAATTCGAAAAAAAGCTCTCGTCATTTTCAAGATTTCTGTGAAAGGAAGCTTGTGTATAAATTTGGTGAAGACGGATGAAAATTGCGGCCGTGAAGTGTTCCGGAAAAAGTGGCGACGGACGGCCGACGGCCGGACGGCCGGACGGCCGGCACCACAGACAAAGTCAGGATCGGCAAAGATCACTTATCATTTATCCTACGGGGTCTGGAAGACCCTTTTCTAGTAACAGGGGGTCGGAGGGTATCACAGTAACTTCTTGAGGAAGTTAAAATTTAAACTAAAATAAAAATTAGACTTGGGTCCAAGACAAAAGCGTAGGTACATAAGGTTGAGTTTGGCGCAAATATTTAAATTCAAATTTTTTAAATTTTGTAGTTTGATAACTATCGGATAGTACACGGTAGGAGCTTCGGACTTAACCTGAACCTGAAGCTGAACAAACTTAACTTAAAAAACTTAAGTCGGGGTTAAACCCGACACCATTAAATTGATCAAGAAAAAAACTACTTTTCACAAGAAATTTAAACGTACTGGCAACCCTGCTCACTTTAGCAGATTTTGCTGTCTGCGCGATGAGTCTAAACGTAGTATCGAGTCTGATTACCTTCAGTATGTTCAGCACATACAAATTAATTCTGTCGAAAATGTGAAATTATTTTGGTCTTTGTTAATAATAAACGATCCAATCTTTCGACCCCAGTTGTCATGCATCTTAATGACGTAGACTTTACGGTTCCTTCGGAGATTGCCCATAATTTTGCTGATCTTTTCTGCCAAAATTTCTCTGAATGCTCTGATTCTCGGGACTTTGCTAGAATCAGCAATACTAGTATTGTACCTTCACACAATTGAGTTTGATGAAAATAAAGTCCTGGAAAGATTGTGTTCTCTTTCCTCCAACTCTTCACCGGGTCCTGATGGTGTTCCCGAGATTTTCTTAAAAAACTGGGATCATCATTATTCGGACCAGTCTCACGCTTATTTCGACTCTCATGGATTCTGCCATATTTCCCGCTCAATGGAAGCATTCTTTTGTCACACCGGTCCATAAGAAAGGGGATAAATCGAACATGGCCAACTACCGACCGGTGTGCAAAATTTCAGTGTTGGCCAAACTCATGGATGCCATTGTGGCCGAATTTATCAGCGTCTCTTTCAATAGATTCTTATCTATCCATCACATGGCTTCATTAAATGTCGTTCGACGGTTACTAACCTCTTCGTTTATAAAGACTTTATTATTAATGCTTTAGATAGAGGTAAGGAAGTCCATGCCATTTACACGGATCTTTCTAAGGCTTTTGATAAGGTTGACGGGCACTGCTGATTGCTAGTTAAATTCCTATGGAATCGGACAACCACTCTTAGGTTGGTTACAGTCCTTCTTATCTCAAGGTCATTTCAGTTTTATTCAAAGGCGCTGCCTCCAAAGTGGTCCCGATAGACTCAGGCGTCCCCCAGGGATCGCATTTAGGCCCTGTCCTCTTCTTATCTTTTATGATGATGTAATCGATGTGCTTAAGAATAGCCAATTTTTACTTCTTGCTGATGATCTGAAGATCTACAAGAAATTAACACTATTGAAGATGGCTATCGTCTTCAAGATGATATTTCCTCTTTTTGATTGGTGTTGCTCTAACTTCCTCCCTGTAAATGATAACAATGTTCCTTTATTTGCTTCTCTCGCAAGTCCTCTAAGCTTCTTACCTCTATCAAATTTTCATTACCGTATTGGTACAACCCTTTGCCGGAAGTCTCTAGTGTTACAGACTTGGGTATTGTGACCGCCGACTTCACGAATATCTTTGCCATCAAAGTTCATTATTTTGCCCTAGTGCGTAGTGTCCTTGAATATGGAGCGCTAATCTGGTCTCCCAGCTCTAAATCTTATGTCGATGATATGAAAGGATCCAGAATAAATTTTTAAGATATCTGTGGTTCAAGTCTGGGCATGATTGTTCGTCGTTTTTGCATCCTCTGCGCGTATAATTTTGATCTCGACAGCCTCGAGCTTCGTCATTATGTCTCTGTTAACCTTCGGATGGAAACTCGCGAACGGGGCAGTTGATGCACCATTAATCCTTGAGGGCTTGTGCCTCAGAGTGCCTGCCCGGTCATTAGACACTCTCCATTATTCTATGTTCCGAGAACCAGGACCCCTATGGGGGCTCCGGCTGTCTGGTCCGACTTGCATCGGTTTTAAACCGGGCAAGTTCGTCCACTGACCTGTTTAATATGACCCTACGTCAATTTCAAGCTGCCTCGAGGGAGATTGAGCGGTGATGTCTTCAGTTCTGAA